>OX419723.1:1807500-2107288 GCA_948474765.1 Patella depressa | reverse complement strand
ATCGTAACTTCCTGAATTATGGTCCCTGATTGTCCGAAAAATCACCCTTTTTAGCTTGTGGTCCCTCTGGAGGTCACAATTATTATCCGATTTAAAAAAACGTTTGATTATATCACCGTTACACCCTATGGAAGGTTGGATTCAATTTCGGGAAAATCGAACCAAAATTGACATAAAAAATGGCCACCGTTTGTACGCGAATACTGTTAAAAAATGGTATATCAAGGTTGTGGACCCTGTGGAGGTCACAATTTTAATTGATTTTGATGAAACTTGAAATTCATGGTTATAACCCAAAGATCTTGGTTCCTTTCGATATTTGCGCATATCGGATCGTAACTTCCTGAATTATGGCCTCTGATTATACGCAAAATCGACTTTTTTTTAGCTTGTGGTCCCTCTGGAGGTCACAATTATTATCCGATTTAAAAAAACGTTTGATTATATTACTGTTACACCGTAAGGAAGGTTGAGTTCGAATTTCTGGAAAATCGGACCAAATTTGCTATACAAAATGGCCGCATTTTGTACGCGAATACTGTTAAAAAATGGTATATCAAGGTTGTGGACCCTGTGGAGGTCACAATTATAATTCGATTTTGATGAAACTTGAAATTCATGGTTATAACCCAAAGATCTTGGTTCCTTTCGATATTTGCGCATATCGGATCGTAACTTCCTGAATTATGGTCTCTGATTATACGCAAAATCGACTTTTTTTTAGCTTGTGGTCCCTCTGGAGGTCACAATTATTATCCGATTTAAAAAAACGTTTGATTATATTACTGTTACACCGTAAGGAAGGTTGAGTTCGAATTTCTGGAAAATCGGACCAAATTTGCTATACAAAATGACCGCATTTTGTACGCGAATACTGTTAAAAAATGGTATATCAAGGTTGTGGACCCTGTGGAGGTCACAATTATAATTCGATTTTGATGAAACTTGAAATTCATGGTTATAACCCAAAGATCTTGGTTCCTTTCGATATTTGCGCATATCGGATCGTAACTTCCTGAATTATGGTCTCTGATTATACGCAAAATCGACTTTTTTTTCGCTTGTGGTCCCTCTGGAGGTCACAATTATTATCCGATTTAAAAAAACGTTTGATTATATTACTGTTACACCGTAAGGAAGGTTGAGTTCGAATTTTGGGAAAATCGGACGAAAATTGCCATACAAAATGGCCGCCGTTTGTACGCGAATACTGTTAAAAAATGGTATATCAAGGTTGTGGACCCTGTAAAGGTCACAATTTTAATTCGATTTTGATGAAACTTGAAATTCATGGTTATAACCCAAAGATCTTGGTTCTTTTCGAAATTTGCACATATCGGATCGTAACTTCCTGAATTATGGCCCCTGGTTATACGCAAAATCCCCCTTTCTTTAGCTTGTGGTCCCTCTGGAGGTCACAATTATTATCCGATTTAAAAAAACGTTTGATTATATCACCGTTACACCGTAAGGAAGGTTGAGTTTGAATTTCGGGAAAATCGGACCAAAATTGACAGACAAAATGGCCGCCGTTTGTACGCGAATACTGTTAAAAAAAAATGGTATATCATGGTTGTGGACCCTGTATAGGTCACAATTTTAATTCAATTTTGATTTGGAAGGTTGAGTTCTAATTTTCGTGAAAATCGTACCAAAATTGCCGGACGAAATGGTTGCCGTTTGTACGCGAATAGTGTAAAAATATGGTATATCATGGTTGTGGACTCTCTACAGGTCACAATTCTTATCCGATTTTGACGAAAAGTAACATTTCTAGGTTGTGTACCGTCACACCATAATCATTGTCGGCTTCGAATTTCATTAATATCAGAGTGGAACTGACCAACAAAATGGCTGCTCCCAATACAGTATGAAATACA
This sequence comes from Patella depressa, assembly GCA_948474765.1. NCBI lineage: Eukaryota > Metazoa > Mollusca > Gastropoda > Patellidae > Patella > Patella depressa. The sequence continues at coordinate 2,105,408 of OX419723.1, read as the reverse complement.
GGACTTAATGAGGAAAAATCACTTTCGGTATTGCTTGTTCTCTATCTATCTCTCAAAAATGTGGGCGTATCCTGCCTGGCAGTGCCAGCCTATCTTTTAGCTTGTGGTCCCTCTGAAGGTCCCATTTAAAAAAACGTTTGATTATATCACTGTTACATAGTAATAAAGGTTGAGATCGAATTTCGTGAAAATCGGACCAAAATTGACAGCTGTTCTTGCGAGGCCATACATCCTTCATCACTCACAAGGGGAAACCACGCTAGAAAATCTAGATGAACTTTGTCACCCAATGCAGGGATCAAACACCCAACCTCAAGGCTTATCGAGTCAGCATCTTACCCACTTAGCAACATGATCCCCAGCCTACTGAAATGGACCTTTATAACCCAAAGATCTTAATTCATTTCGATATTTGCACAAATTCTAACTTAATGATGTAGGAAAAATCTCTTTCGGTATTGCTTGTTCTCTATCCATCTCTCGAAAATGTGGGCATATCCTGCCTGGCAGTGCCAGCTTATCTTTTTAGCTTGTGGTTCACAATTATTATCCGATTTAAAAAAACGTTTGATTATATTACCGTTACACCGTAAGGAAGGTTGAGTTCGAATTTCGGGAAAATCGTACCAAAATTGCCATACAAAATGGCCACCGTTTGTACGCGAATACTGTTAAAAAATGTTATATCAAGGTTGTGGACCCCGTAGAGGTCACAATTTTAATTCGGTTTTGATGAAACTTGAAATTCTAGGTTATAACCCAAAGATCTTGGTTCCTTTCGTTATTTGCGCATATTGGATTGTAACTTCCTGAATTATGGCCCCTGATTATACACAAAATTGCTTCTTTTTTTTTCAGATTGTGGTCCCTCTGGAGGTCACAATTATTATCCGATTTAAAAAAACGTTTGATTATATTACCGTTACACCGTAAGGGAGGTTGAGTTCGCATTAAAATCAAACCAAAATTGACGGACAAAATGGCCGCCGTTTGTACGCGAATAGTGTGAAAATATGTTATATCAAGGTTGTGGACCCTATAGAGGTCACAATTTTGACCCGATTTTGATGAAACTTGACATGCATGTTTATAACCCGAAGATCTTGGTTCCTTTCGATATTTGCGCTCATTGATTTGTAACTTCCTGATTTATGGCCCCTGTTTGTACGAAAAATCACCCTTTTGAACTTGTGGTCCCACTGGAGGTCAAAATTATTATCCGATTTAAAAAACCGTTTGATTATATCACCGTTACATGGTAATGAAGAATGAGGTAAAATTTCGTGAAAATCAGACCAAAATTGACAGACAAAATGGCCGCCGTTTGTACGCGATTAGTGTGAAAATATGTTATATCAAGGTTGTGGACCCTATAGAGGTCACAATTTTGAACCGCTTTTGATGAAACTTGACATGCATGTTTATAACCCAAAGATCTTGGTTCCTTTCGATATTTGCGCCCATTGGATCGTAACTTCCTGAATTATGGTCCCTGATTGTCCGAAAAATGACCTTTTTATACGCCCACATTTTCATGTGGACGTATTATGTCGTCGCCCCTGTCCGTCCGTTCGTCCACAATTTGTTTGTGGACTCTCTACAGGTCACAATTCTTATCCGATTTTGACGAAACTTGAAATATAGGCTTATCCCCATAAGATCTCGGTTCCTTTCAATATTGGCATGTATCGGATCGGAACTTCATGGATTATGGCCCCTGATTGTACGAAATATCATGTTTTTAGCTTGTGGACCCTTTAGAGGTCACAATTTTGAACCGATTGTGATGAAACTTGACATGCATGTTTATAACCCCAAAATCTTGGTTCCTTTCAATATTTGCGCCCCTCGGATCGTAACTTCCTGAATTATGGCCCCTGATTGTCCGTAAAATCACCCTTTTTAGCTTGTGGTCCCTCTGGAGGTCACAATTATTATCCGATTTAAAAAAACGTTTGATTATATTACCGTTACACCGTAAGGGAGGTTGAGTTCGCATTAAAATCGAACCAAAATTGACGGACAAAATGGCCGCCGTTTGTATGCGAATAGTGTGAAAATATGTTATATCAAGGTTGTGGACCCTATAGAGGTCACAATTTTGACCCGATTTTGATGAAACTTGACATGCATGTTTATAACCCGAATATCTTGGTTCCTTTCGATATTTGCGCTCATTGATTTGTAACTTCCTGATTTATGGCCCCTGTTTGTACGAAAAATCACCCTTTTGAACTTGTGGTCCCACTGGAGGTCAAAATTATTATCCGATTTAAAAAAACGTTTGATTATATCACTGTTACATGGTAATGAAGAATGAGGTAAAATTTCGTGAAAATCGGACCAAAATTGACAGACAAAATGGCCGCCGTTTGTACGCGATTAGTGTGAAAATATGTTATATCAAGGTTGTGGACCCTATAGAGGTCACAATTTTGAACCGATTTTGATGAAACTTGACATGCATGTTTATAACCCAAAGATCTTGGTTCCTTTCGATATTTGCGCCCATTGGATCGTAACTTCCTGAATTATGGTCCCTGATTGTCCGAAAAATGACCTATTTATACGCCCACATTTTCATGTGGACGTATTATGTCGTCGCCCCTGTCCGTCCGTCTGGACGTCCGTCCGTCCACAATTTGTTTGGCGACTCTCTACAGGTCACAATTCTTATCCAATTTTGACGAAACTTGAAATATAGGTTTATCCCCATAAGATCTCGGTTCCTTTCAATATTGGCATGTATCGGATCGGAACTTCATGGATTATGGCCCCTGATTGTACGAAATATCATGTTTTTAGCTTGTGGACCCTATAGAGGTCACAATTTTGAACCGATTGTGATGAAACTTGACATGCATGTTTATAACCCCACAATCTTGGTTCCTTTTAATATTTGCGCCCATCGGATCGTAACTTCCTGAATTATGGTCCCTGATTGTACGAAAAATCACCCTTTTTAGCTTGTGGTCCCACTGGAGGTCAAAATTATTATCTGACTTAAAAAAACGTTTGATTATATCACCGTTACATGGTAATGAAGATTGAGGTAAAATTTCGTGAAAATCGGACCAAAATTGACAGACAAAATGGCCGCCGTTTGTACGCGATTAGTGTGAAAATATGTTATATCACGGTTGTGGACCCTATAGAGGTCACAATTTTGAACCGATTTTGATGAAACTTGACATGCATGTTTATAACCCAAAGATCTTGGTTCCTTTCGATATTTGCGCCTATCGGAATGTAATTTCCTGAATTATGGCCCCTGGTTGTCCGAAAAATCACCCTTTTTAGCTTGTGATCCCTCTGGAAGTCACAATTATTATCCGATTTAAAAAACCGTTTGATTATATCACCGTTACACCCTAAGGAAGGTTGAATTCGATTTTCGGGAAAATCGGTCTAAAATTGCCATACAAAATGGCCGCCGTTTGTACGTGAATACTGTTAAAAAATGGTATATCAAGGTTGTGGACCCTGTAGAAGTCACATTTTTTATTCGATTTTGATGAAACTTGAAATTCATGGTTATAACCCAAAGATCTTGGTTCCTTTCGATATTTGCGCATATCGGAACGTAACTTCCTGAATTATGGCCCCTGATTATACGCAAAATCGCCTTATTTTAGCTTGTGGTCTCTCTGGTGGTCACAATTATTATCCGATTTAATAGAACGGTTGATTATATTACCGTTACACCGTAAGGAAGGTTGAGTTCGAATTTTCGGGAAAATCGGAATAAAATTGCCATACAAAATGGCCGCCGTTTGTAAGCGAATACTGTTAAAAAATTGTATATCATGGTTGTGGACCCTGTAGAGGTGACAATTTTAATTCGATTTTGATGAAACTTGAAATGCATGGTTATAACCCAAAGATCTTGGTTCCTTTCGTTATTTGCGCATATCGGATCGTAACTTCCTGAATTATGGCCCCTGATTATCCGAAAAATCGCCTATGGTCCCTCTGGAGGTCACAATTATTATCCGATTTGAAAAAATGTTTGACTCTATCACCGTTTCACCCTACGGAAGGTTGAGTTCGAATTTCGAGAAAATTGGACCATAATTGCCAGAAAAAATGGCCGCCGTTTGTACGCAAACAGTGTAAAAATATGGTATATCAAAGTTGTGGACCCTGTAGAGGTGACAATTTTAATTCGATTTTGATGAAACCAGAAATGCTTGTTTATAACCTAAAGATCTTTATTCTTTTCGATATTTGCGCATATCAAATTGTAACTTAATGAATTATGGCCTTTGATTGCAGGAAAAATCAATTTCGGTATTGCTTGTTCTCTGTCTATCTCTCGAACAATTATTGTCTGATTTAAAAAAAAAACTGATTATATTACTGTTGCACCGTAAGGAAGGTTGAGTTTGAATTTCGTGAAAATCGTACCAAAATTTTGATGAAAAGTCACATTTCTAGGTTGTGTACCGTCACACCATAATCATTGTCGGCTTCGAATTTCATGAATATCAGACTGGAACTGACCAACAAAATAGCTGCTCTACAGTATGAAATACAGGACTTAATGATGTAGGAAAAATCACTCTTGGTATTGCTTGTTCTCTATCCATCTCTCAAAAATGTTGGCGTATCCTGCCTGGCAGTGCAAGCCTATCTTTTAGCTTGTGGTCCCTCTGGAGGTCAGAATTATTATCCCATTTAAAAAAACGTTTGATTTATATCACCGTTACATCGTAATGAAGGTTGAGGTCGAATTTCGTGAAAATCGGACCAAAATTGACTGAATAAATGGCTGCCGCTTGTACGCGAAGAGTGTAAAAATATGGTATATCAAGGTTGTGAACCCTGCAGAGGTCACAATCTTCTTTCAATTTTGATGAAACTTGAAACACATGTTTACAACTTAACAATCTTAGTTCCTTTCGATATTTGTGCATATCGGATTGTAACTTCCTGAATTATGGCCCCTAATTGTACGAAAAATTACCTTTTTTATACGCCCATATTTTCATGTGGACGTATTATGTCGTCGCCCCTGTCCGTCCGTCCACAATTTGTTTGTAGACTCTCTACAGGTCACAATTCTTATCCGATTTTGACGAAACTTGAAATATAGGTTTATCCCCAAAAGATCTCGGCTGCTTTCGATATTGGCATGTATCGGATCAAAACTTCATGGATTATGGCCCCTGATTGTACGAAAAATCACGTTTTTAGCTTGTGGACCCTATAGAGGTCACAATTTTGAACCAATTTTGATGAAACTTGACATGCATGTTTGTAACCCAAAGATCTTGGTTCCTTTGGATATTTGTGGCTATCGGAATGTAATTTCCTGAATTATGGCCCCTGATTGTCCGAAAAATCACCCTTTTTAGCTTGTGGTCCCTCTGGAGGTCACAATTATTATTCGATTTAAAAAAACGTTTGATTATATCACCGTTACACCCTAAGGAAGGTTGAGTTCGAATTTCGGGAAAATCGGACGAAAATTGCCATACAAAATGGCCGCCGTTTGTACGGGAATACTGTTAAAAAATGGTATATCAAGGTTGTGGACCCTGTGGAGGTCACAATTTTGATTCGATTTTGATGAAACTTGAAATTCATGGTTATAACCCAAAATTCTTGCTTCCTTTCGATATTTGCGCATATCGGATCGTAACTTCCTGAATTATGGCCCTGATTATACGCAAAATCGCCTTTTTTTTAGCTTGGAGGTCACAATTATTATTCGATTTAAAAAAACGTTTGATTATATCACCGTTACACCCTAAGGAAGGTTGAGTTCGAATTTCGGGAAAATCGGACGAAAATTGCCATACAAAATGGCCGCCGTTTGTACGCGAATACTGTTAAAAAATGGTATATCAAGGTTGTGGACCCTGTGGAGGTCACAATTTTGATTCGATTTTGATGAAACTTAAAATTCATGGTTATAACCCAAAGATCTTGCTTCCTTTCGATATTTGCGCATATCGGATCGTAACTTCCTGAATTATGGCCCCTGATTATACGCAAAATCGCCTTTTTTTTTAGCTTGGAGGTCACAATTATTATCCGATTTAAAAAAACGTTTGATTATATTACCGTTACACCCTAAGGAAGGTTGAGTTCGAATTTCGGGAAAATCGGACGAAAATTGCCATACAAAATGGCCGCCGTTTGTACGGGAATACTGTTAAAAAATGGTATATCAAGGTTGTGGACCCTGTGGAGGTCACAATTTTGATTCGATTTTGATGAAACTTGAAATTCATGGTTATAACCCAAAGATCTTGGTTCTTTTCGATATTTGCGCATATTGGATCGTAACTTCCTGAATTATGGCCCCTGGTTATACGCAAAATCCCCCTTTCTTTAGCTTGTGGTCCCTCTGGAGGTCACAATTATTATCCAATTTAAAAAAACGTTTGATTGTATCACCGTTACACCGTAAGGAAGGTTGAGTTTGCATTTCGGGAAAATCGGACCAAAATTGACAGACAAAATGGCCGCCGTTTGTACGCGAATACTGTTAAAAAAATGATATATCATGGTTGTGGACCCTGTATAGGTCACAATTTTAATTCGATTTTGATGAGGAAGGTTGAGTTCTAATTTCGTGAAAATCGTACCAAAATTGCCGGACGAAATGGTCGCCGTTTGTACTCGAATAGTGTAAAAATATGGTATATCATGGTTGTGGACTCTCTACAGGTCACAATTCTTATCCGATTTTGATGAAAAGTCACATTTCTAGGTTGTGTACCGTCACACCATAATCATTGTCGGTTTCGAATTTCATTAATATCAGACTGGAACTGACCAACTAAATGGCTGCTCCCAATACAGTATGAAATACAGGACTTAAAGATGTAGGAAAAATCACTTTCGGTATTGCTTGTTCTCTGTCCATCTCTCGAAAATGTGGGCGTATCCTGCCTGGCAGTGCCAGCCTATCTTTTTTAGCTTGTGGTCCCTCTGGGGTCAGAATTATTATCCCATTTAAAAAAACGTTTGATTATATCACCGTTACATTGTAATGAAGGTTGAGATCGAATTTCGTGAAAATCGGACCAAAATTGACAGCTGTTCTTGTCAGGCCATCATCCATCCTTCATCACGAACAAGGGGAAACCACACTAGAAAATCTAGATGAACTTTGTCACCTAATGCAGGGATCAAACACCCAACCTCAAGGCTACCGAGCCAGCATCTTACCCACTTAGCAACATGATCCCCAGTCGAATTTGAAGCCTACTGAAATGAACCTTTATAACCCAAAGATCTTAATTCATTTCGATATTTGCACATATCAAATTCTAACTTAATGATGTAGGAAAAATCACTTTCGGTATTGCTTGTTCTCTCTCGAAAATGTGGGCGTATCCTGCCTGGCAGTGCCAGCCTATCTTTTAGCTTGTGGTCCTTCTGAAGGTCCCATTTAAAAAAACGTTTGATTATATCACTGTTACATCGTAATAAAGGTTGAGGTCGTATTTCGTGAAAATCGGACCAAAATTGACAGCTGTTCTTGTGAGGCCATCCATCCTTCATCACTAACAAGGGGAAACCACACAAGAAAATCTAGATGAACATTGTCACCCAATGCAGGGATCAAACACCCAACCTCAAGGCTTATCGAGTCAGCATCTTACCCACTTCGCAACATGATCCCCAGCCTACTGAAATGGACCTTTATAACCCAAAGATCTTAATTCATTTCGATATTTGCACATATCAAATTCTAACTTAATGATGTAGGAAAAATCACTTTCGGTATTGCTTGTTCTCTATCCATCTCGAAAATGTGGGCGTATCCTGCCTTGCAGTGCCAGCCTATCTTTTTAGCTTGTGGTTCCTCTGGAGGTCAAAACTATTATCCGATTTAAAAAAACGTTTGATTATATTACCGTTACACCGTAAGGAAGGTTTAGTTTGAATTTCGGGAAAATCGTACCAAAATTGCCATACAAAATGGCCACCGTTTGTACGCGATAGAGCTGGACGATATAAGTAAAATCAAATATCGCGATATTTCCCCAAAAAAGGACGATATATCACTATATCGCGATATTTTAGTTTTATTATAAAAAGCTAACGATATATCACGATATATCACAATATCCCGATATTTTAGTTTTATTATGTGATGTATTTTTTAATGAACGTAACAAGTTGCTGGTGTTGCTGCCTATTGCAGCTACACGACGCTTGCAAAATCTACATAAAACTTTTGTTTGCGCTTCGTTGTTCTCATCAAAACCAAAAGCCATATACAACTCGTGCAATGTTTTTTAGGCTTTATTATTACTAATGTTCAATCAGCCTGAGCTTTGCAATGTTCCGCCATCTTTCAAAATGTTGTTTGAATAACATGTGGGTATGACCAGGGCTCGAAATTCGTTTTTTCGATCGAAGGCCAACATTGGCCTACGATAGGCCAAAGTGCAACCTTGATCGTAGGCCAAAAATTAAAAATCCAAGGCCAAGTCATAAATTATTATATTATCAGCTCAATATGTAATATTACGTTATAAATCTGTTTATTGTAGATCTTTTTTCTCAGTCAAATGGTTGTTACAGGTTGTTATTTATTACATTTACAAAAATAATGCATCCTTACAGTTTAGGGGGAGGGGGATAAAACTCTTATCGTACTGTTTTTAGTACGAATTTTTATTCTAAAAAATATTTTTAAAAAATCGGCATTTTTATTAGGAGTTGAAAGTATTATTATATCATCAGTAGAGCTTCATAAAATATCAATACAAATCGATAGTATTGATAAGATATGCCAAAAAGCACTATCAAGTATCGTTCTCTTGGTCTATTTTTCGTGCGTGCGGAGGGGACTGGGGAGTCGACTCGATGTTTTCCGTGACTTAATCCTTCGTATATATAATGATACAATAGCCTACATCGGTCACTTTATATTTATATTTCAAAGTCTCAATCCAATCTCAATGAACAATTTATGATAACAAGCTCTTTAGCCTTACTTTAGACAATTCATTTTTCCATAGTTTTTGCACGAATTATCCGCCATGTTGGTATTTGTCGCGCTCACGTACGCAATGCTTTGAGTCGACTCATTTTATTTTGGTTCCTCAACATACATCGGCCTATCAACTGTTTTTCGTCATTAAGAACCACGGCTACATTATTTAAAAATTAAGTACAATTTATACGTAATATGAGACGGTTTATTATTAACTAGACGAACAAAAAACAACTATCGCAAAACATCGTATGGTTTTGACTTTTAAACACATAATCCAGTCTTGATTACGACTGTGAAAATAAGATTGTTTCAATATTATCAATCGACACTTCAATGCCGATTATCGATAGTAAGAATAACTATCGATACCCAGCTCTAATCGGCGGCCATACATGGCCGTGGATAATTGTAAATCAGCCACGAATCTGCGGCCAAATTCTAAAATTTGGAGGCCGTGGCCGCCGGCAGTGTCGAGCCCTGGGTATGACTATGAGTAGACTCAAAGAACCAGATGTAATTTCCCCTATTCGATACACTACAACAGCACGTTTGTCTAAATCTCGTATATCAAGACGCAATAAGGTTTTATTTACAAATAACATTTTATTTTTATTTATTTCGGCTACAGTTTAAAAATTGGCAAAAAAACACAAAACACCCAAACACACGCACAAAATGATAGTTAACTAACAAACGCCATCATACATAAAATGATAATAACTGTTTCCAAACAGTGCCAATGATAAATTGATCGAAGACGGCAAAGAGAAGATATTATTACACCATGACTTACCTGGCTGGTTATACAAGTGTTGCACAGCATTAGCAATGGTTTTGACATTATAATGACAAGTATAATAAGTTTAATAATCGAGAAAACTACTAGACTAGTCATGTATTTACTAGGCCTTGTCAATGAACGAGTGACAAGTCAACTGAGTCATCGATCGTGACATAATGTCGTAAATATCGTGATAATATCGTGTAAATTGATAGAAAAACACAAGATACGATATATCATTATACCGCGATATTTTAGGTGGTTTATGAAATATCGTAATTCAAATTTTAATATCGCGATATATCGAATTACCGAAAATATCGTCCAGCCCTAGTACGCGAATACTGTTAAAAAATGTTATATCAAGGTTGTGGACCCCATAGAGGTCACAATTTTAATTCGATTTTGATGAAACTTGAAATTCATGGTTATTTCCCAAAGATCTTGGTTCATTTCATTATTTGCGCATATTGGATCGTAACTTCCTGAATTATGGCCCCTGATTATACACAAAATTGCTTTTTTTTTTCAGATTGTGGTCCCTCTGGAGGTCACAATTACTATCCGATTTAAAAAAACGTTTGATTATATTACCGTTACACCGTAAGGAAGGTTGAGTTTGCATTTCGGGAAAATCGGACCAAAATTGACAGACAAAATGGCCGCCGTTTGTACGCGAATACTGTTTAAAAATGGTATATCATGGTTGTGGACCCTGTATAGGTCACAATTTTAATTTGATTTTGATGAAGAAGGTTGAGTTCGATTTTCGTGAAAATCGTACCCAAATTGCCGTACAAAATGGTTGCCGTTTGTATGCAAATAGCGTAAAAATATGGTATATCATGGTTGTGGACTCTCTACAGGTCACAATTCTTATCCGATTTTGACGAAAAGTCACATTTCTAGGTTGTGTACCGTTACACCATAATCATTGTCGGCTTCGAATTTCATGAATATCAGACTGGAACTGACCAACAAAATGACTGCTCCAAATACAGTATAAAATACAGGACTTAATGATTTAGGAAAAATCACTTTCGGTATTGCTTGTTCTCTATCCATCTCTCTATTGCCTATGGTCACTCTGGAGGTCACAATTATTATCCGATTTAAAAAACGTTTGACTTTATCACTGTTACACCCTACGGAAGGTTGAATTCAAATTTCTTACCCACTTAGCAACATGATCCCCAGTCGAATTTGAAGCCTACTGAAATGCACATTTATAACTCAAAGATCTTAATTCATTTCGATATTTGCACATATCAATGATTAATGATGTAGGAAAAATCACTTTCGTTATTGCTTTTTCTCTATCGATCTCTCGAAAATGTGGGCGTATCCTGCCTGGCAGTGCCAGCCTATCTTTAAAATCTACTTTTGTTTTGTTTTGATTTCTATCCGCTGGTAATATTTACCCACAGTTCCACACATGAAAAGGTCAAACGGTTGATTCGACAGACCATTTGATTGGCTGACCCCTCATTTCAGGCAGAACACGACTTAATAGTAAGCGCAGGGGGACTGCACCGCACACAATTCTACACAAAAACAAATATACAGACAAGACATCATACTAAGGGACCACAAACATAAACAAATCAAAAAGAGTAAATGGATCCAAAAAAGTTGGGAATAAAACCCAAGGAAATAATTATATGATGTCAGTCAGTATGAGTCATGATCTGTCATATGTTGCAAGAATTACGAATGCAAGCATATTGTTGTATAAATTCTGATATACAAGTAACCACACTGTTAAATGTATCAAAGAGGTAGGCCTAGTTCTAAAAAACTAAATGCACTAAATCAATATAGAAAAATATTGAAGTATATTGAATGCATTATGACACACATTACAACCGTCACAGAAACAAAACTGAATACGTGGAAACAAAGGAATGTATACCGTCTAGGGAGACCGTCGTCTGCTAACTGAATGGCGTGACGTGAATCTGTCGTTATAGCTGTTATGACGTCGTCGCTTAGAAGGTGCAATTTCCCGATAAAACAAGCCAACAGTGAGGCTGATCTCCCCCGCCGAAATCCCAAAATAAATAGATGACACATATTAATTAATCGCACATTTATTTTTTTCAAACGTATCGACCAATCAAACTGAACACGAAGTGTCATCCAAAAATTGCTTATCTCTGCCTACCGTAAGAAGAAAATGCTCATCTTCGAACTCCATCAAGGCATTGACCTAATAAGCATACACACCAATTTTGAACATTTTAACTCAATTCGAAGGAGAGTTATTGTGTTCCAAAGTCTCGGCAAATCAAATTGCTTATCGCTCTGCTTACCCTGAGCAGAAAATGCTCATTATCGATCATAGTCAAGGTATTACTGTAATGAAACTATACACCAAGTTTCATCACTCTCACTTAATTAGAACTAAAGTTATCGTGTCTCAAAGCATCAACCAATCAAATTGCTTATCTCTGCCTACCCTAAGCGGAAAATGCTCATCTTCAAACTCCATCAAGGCATTGACCTAATAAGTATATACACTAAGTTTGAACATTTTAACTCAATTAGAAGGAGAGTTATTGTGTTCCAAAGTCTCGACCAATCAAATTGCGTATTGCTCTGCTTACCCTGAGCAGAAAATGCTAATTATCGAACTTAGTCAAGGTATTACTGTACACCAAGTTTCATCACTCTCACTTAATTAGAACTAAAGTTATCGTGTCCCAAAGCATCAACCAATCAAATTGCTTATCTCTGCTTACCCTAAGCGGAAATGCTCATCTTCGAACTCCATCAAGGCATTGACCTAATAAGCATATACACCAAGTTTGAACATTTTAACTAAATTAGAAGGAAAGTTATTGTGTTCCAAACAGGACTAGACATTAGAAGAAAAATTTATATTGAATCATTATCCAATATGTAGTCAGTAATATATTTATAAGAAATGTCAAACCTATTATGTTGAAGAAATGGAAGTTTAGAAATTTCTTTAAAAATGCATAATTGTGATCCGCCTTTGGCCGTGCATTTTTATTCGGGAAAGAAACAGTTCCTTTTTGTTGCATATTTTCAAAAATCGTAATGCTTGTGAATAGAAAACATTATATAGTGTTGTATCTGGTATGTTACTGTAAGCTGACAGGTATTTTATTACTTCAAAACCAAATTTGTCCGTTTTATCGAATATACCGACATTAAATTTATCGTTAATTATATTGATGTCCAGGTCAAGAACAGATGCATTTATAGTGCCCGAATTTTCTTTTTTTAATATAAAAAATTTTTGGAACTGGGCTTGAAAATTTGAATCAATGTCATGGAACCAAATTCTAATAACGAGAGAAAAGACATGGGACGGAATCTTGAGGCCTATCTATCAATTTCGCCTGTTTTTTGATTGTTTGTTTATCCCATTAATTCATTTAGTCGGAGACCAACTGCGGTGAGTACTTTTTTTGAGACCGACTATGGTAGAAAACATTTCATAGAACAACATACTCACAACAGAATAAGAGTGACAAGCAGACATGGTTATTTTATACTATAGTTTTGTGTGATGTATGCAATTTAGGCACACGGATTCACGCAAATACATAGTATTTGGCATCTATTCTGGCATTGTTTTTGAGACCGACTGCAGTGACTGCATTTATTATGTGACCGACTATTTTTCTCCTTGGGTGAAATTTTGTTGTTAGACCAACATACTCACAACAGAATGAGAGTGAAACACAACATCTTTTCAAACATGATAAGTTGACAAGATTATTTCATACTAAGTTTTGTGTGAGTAGCGTGACGTATACAGTGAGCACTTATTTTGATACCAACTGCTCCTATTTTGCGACCGACTGCACTGATTTTGCGACCGACTATTTTATAGTAAAGTTTTGCGTGATTAGCGTGACGTATACAGTGCAATGAGTACGTATTTTGATAACGACTACTTTATTTTGCGACCGACTGCACTGGTTTTGCGACCGACTATTTCTTTGGCTGGGGGGGTGTACCCCCCCCCATTTATGCCCCTGTGGGACGGGGTCAGTTCCCATTGGTAAACCAATAATTTGTTGTATTATCTGATCCCCAACCTCAAATATGGCATTGTCAATGAGAAAATGTATGATATTTTGAAATTTTTCTTTATCAAAAACTACAGTGTTGGCAATGCGCCGTTTTATAATCCATCTTGCATCTTGTGAGTAGATGGCCATCAGGTTTCTGCCCTTTCCGAAAGCTCCATTAAAGGCTTTATCAACGAACCAATCCAAATTATTTTTAAGATCTATATGTTGTAGCATAGTATATAAAGTAGAAAAGTTGAATGTTTCTATTGATTTTGCATTGCCTATTTTATTGATTTTATCTAAAGTGTCTACTGTAGGTTTATTTTTATCAATTATGAAAAAACTGTTAATTCCAGTATAATTGCGAAGTGTTTTGCACCAAATGGCATAATTTAAGTCCTTTCGTTATAGTCACTGCTAGAGGTTTTGTCTGGCAGATGCTGGAGGAAATTATATATCTGAATTTTACTGGATTTTTATGAAATTTTGGTATAGAATAAATATATGGTAGTGCATCTATTTTCACATTGTCTATGATATCATTACTCCTGTTAAACGAATATTGGTGTTAGGCCAAAGTCCGACTTCGGTAAGGATATATTTAATATAGTACTTTTTATACGCCCACATTGAAATGTGGTCATATATTGTCGTTGGTCCGGCGACGCTCTAGAGGCTAAAGTTAATATCCGATTGAATTGAAATTTATACACAGTGTTTAAGGTCATGAGACGAAGAAGCCTATTGTTTTTCAGCAAAATCCCATAATTATTGTCAAAGTTATGGCCCTTGATCACTTCAAAAAATCTTGTGGACGCTCTGGAGGCCAAAGTTAATATCCGATTGACCTTAAATTTATACACAGTGTTTAAGGTCATGAGACAAAGAAGCCTATTGATTTTCAGCAATTTCCGATAATTAGTCTTGTGGACGCTCTAGAGGCCAAAGTTAATATCCGATTTTTCAGCGATTTCCGATAATAACTACCAGAGATACGGCCTTGGTCACTTCAAAAAACTTGTGGACGCTCTAGAAGCCAAAGTTAATATCCGATTGACTCTAAATTTATACACAGTCTTTAAGTTCATGAGACGAAGAAGCCTATTGATTTTCAGCAATTTCCGATAATTAGTCTTGTGGACGCTCTAGAGGCCAAAGTTAATATCCGATTGACTTTAAATTTATACACAGTGTTTGAGGTCAGGAGACGAAGAAGCCTATTGATTTTCAGAGATTTTAAATAATTACTGCCAGAGTTATCTCCCTTGATAACTTCAAAAAATCTTGTGACGCTATAGAGGCCTAACTTATCATCCGATTGACTTTAGATTAATACACAGAGTTTAAGGTGTTGAAACGAACAAGTATTTTGATTTTCAATGAATTTTGATAACTGAACAGCTAAATCCATATGTTTCATGTATATACTAATTGTTAGCGTGGGATAAACCTTTATAAAAAGCAATCAAATTCTAATGATATTCTGATAATTACATAATGAGTTGTTACTCTTAATCAGTTTTTAGTGTATTACAAATGTTTCATCACCGAAAAAAGTAAAAATATGCGACAACCCTTGTTGACTGCCCGGACGATTTAGCTGCTGTGGGCGTATGTTTCGTTGCCTGGCAACCTATCTTTACAATGTTATTACTGGCCTTATTGACAGGTGTTAGAACAAATCTCAGCTACAGATGCGTTTTTTAGGACTTCAGGTGGTGGGTGTCTTGGGTTAAGTTTTATATATTTGATTCTGTTTGACAAGAGGTCAAAAACAGTATTTCTCCATTCTCCAAAAGATTCTAAAGGTGCACGAAATTTATCAGACAAAGCTACTATGCATTTCCGGATTTTAGATTATTATGTAATATTTTGAAGTTAGTTTTACTTGGTTGTTCTCGTAATTGTGGCCCATATCGAAGTTTCCTGTCAAAATATGGTCATGAAACTTATCTTTAAAAGGAGAGTTATTGCATTGACAAGTGGTGTTATCGTAACTGTCAATAAATTCTTGAACGTTAAGGTTTGCAATAGTTCTTTTTTGTGTAACAGCAGGATCAATTTTGCCATTAGTGAGGTGTCCAGAACCGGGAAGTTTTTCAATTATTTGTATATCCAAATTCTTTACAGGGATTTTGTTTAAAATGTTGATATAATAGTTTCTGTGTATTTTCAGAATTTCCTGCAGATCTATGATTATTAAATCTAGTTTTACATGATTTACTTGTTTCCCCAACATACTGTAATTTGCAGTAATTGCAGGTTAATAAATATACTATATTTTGAGTATTACAATTAAGGTTTTGATTTGTAGAAATATGGTAGCATCTACCAGTAACGGAGCTGCTAAATGTGTGGGCTTCACTGTAATCAGTACATAATTTATACTGTCTATAGTTACAAGCACCGAAAGACAGACTACAACATTCACAATTTATATTTGAACATACAGAATTACTAGTTTGACTATTATTATTACCCTTATGGGTGTTCCGTGTAGAGGGACAAAATTTCTCATAGGGTTGCTAGTCCTATGGAAGGCTACACCAGGTGGGGGCTGCCCACCGGTGCTTACATTTATTTTTGTAAAAACCATTTACTTGAAATCGGATGTATGTAAATAAATAAATTAATAAAGATAATGACAATGAAAAAATGTGCGGTGAGCAAACAGGAGCAAAACCCGACAATGAGAACATTCTGCAGTACGAAGGGTTAAAAACTCTACTCTAATAGTAAGTGCAGGGGGACTGCACCACACACAATTCTACACAAAAACAAATATACAGACAAGACATCATACTAAGGGACCTGGACCACAAACATAAACAAATCAAAAAGAGTGAATGGATCCGGGGGCTAGCCATAAGCGTCTACTGCCCTAGCCTGTGGTGACACAGACTTCACTCATATTTGAAAAAAAGTTGGGAATAAAACCCAAGGAGATCATTATATAATGTCAGTATGAGTCATGATCTGTCATATGTTGCAAGAATAATGAATGCAAGCATATTGTTGTATAAATTCCGATATACAAGTAACCACACTGTTAAATGTGTCAAAGAGGTAGGCCTAGTTCCAAAAAACTAGATGCACTAAATCAATAAAGAACAGGATTGAAGTATATTGAATGCATTAGGACACACAATACAACCGTCACAGAAACAAAAACAAAGCTGAATACATGGAAGCAAAGGAATGTAGACCGTCGTCTGCTAACTGAATGGCGAGACGTGAATCTGTCGTTATAGCTGTTATGACGTCGTCACTTAGAAGGTGCAATTTCCCGATAAAAAAGGGCAATAATCCAGATGAAATAACGTTATCCTATTTTGACGAAACTTGAACTTGAAATATAGGTTTATCGCCAAAAGATCACGGTTCCTTTCGATATTGGCCTGCATTGAATCTAGATTTCATGGATTAGCTTGTGGACCCTATATAGGTCACAATTCTGAACTGATTTTGAAACTTGAAATGCATGTTTATAACCGAATGATCTTATATAAGTCCTTTCACTATTTGCGTATATTGGATCGTAACTTCCTGAATTATGGTCCCTGATTTTACGAAAAAAAACCCCACCTTTTTTTAGCTTGTGGTCCCTCTGGATGTCACAATTATTTTCCAATTAAAAAAAAAACGTTTGATTATATCACTGTTACACTGTGAAAATCGGACCAAAATTGCAGAATAAAATGGGCTTCCGCATTTACGCGAATATAGTGGACCATCTAGAGGTTACAATTTTAATCCAATTTTGATGAAACTTGAAATGCATGTTTTTAACCCAAAGATCTTGGTTGCTTTCGATATTCATGCATATCGGATTGTAACATCCTGAATTATAGCACCTGATTGTATGAAAATTGTTTTTATTGTCATCGCCCCCGTCCATCCGCCCGCAATTGCTTGTGGACGCTCTAGAGGATAAAGTTAATATCCGATTGACTTTAAATTTATACACAGTGTTTAAGGTCATGAGACAAAGAAGCCTATTGTTTTTCAGCGAAATCCCATAATTATTGTCAAAGTTATGGCCCTTGATCACTTCAAAAAATCTTGTGGACGCTCTGGAGGCCAAAGTTAATATCCGATTGACCTTAAATTGACATAACAGTGTTTAAGGTCATAAGACGAAGAACCCTATGAATTTCAGCGATAATAACTGCCAGAGTTCTGGCCCTTGATCACTTCAAAAAATCTTTTGGACGTTCTGGAATCCAAAGTTAATATCCGATTGACTTTAAATTTATTCACAGTGTTTAAGGTCATGAGACAAAGAAGCCTAATGATTTTCAGCAATTTCCGATAATTACTGCCAGAGTTATGGCCCTTGATCACTTAAAAAAAATCTTGTTAAAGCTCTAGAATCCAAAGTTAATATCCGATTGACCTTAGATTTATACACAGCGTTTAAAGTCATGAAACAAAGAAAAGAAGCCTATTGATTTTCAGCGAATTCAGATAATTACTGTCAGAGTTATGGCCCTTGATCACCTCTGAAAATCTTGTGAACGCTGTAGAGGCCAAAGTTGATATCCGATTGACTTTAAATTTATACATATTGTTTAAGGTCATGAGACGAAAGAGCCTAATGGTTTGAAAAATCTTTTGTAATGCTCTAGAGGCAAAACTTATCATCCTTCAGATTGATACACAGAGTTAAAGGTCTTGAGACAAACAAGTATATTGATTTTCAATGAATTTTGATAACTGAATAGATAAATCCATGATTTTAAATGTTTCGTATACTAAGAGTTAGCATGGGGCAGACCTTTATAAAACCAAACAAATTCTAATGTTTTTCGGATAATTACTTTATTAATTGTTAATCTAATAGTAAGTGCAGGAGGGTTGCACCACACACAATTTTACACAAAAACAAATATATGGACAAGACATAATACCCAAAGACCACAAACATAAACAAATCAAAGAGAGTGAATGGATCCGGGGGCTAGCCGTAAGCGTCCACTGCGCTGTACAGTCCCGGGCCTGTAGTGACACAGACTTCACTCATATTTGAAAACAACTGGGAATGCAACCCAAAGAAATAATTGTATAGTGTCAGCATGAGTCATGATCTATTATATGTTGCAAGAATTACGAATGCAAGCATATTGTTGTATAAATTCCGCTACACAAGTAACCACATAGTTAAATGTATCAGAAGTAGGCCTAGTTCAAAACTAAATCAATAAAAGGATTGAAGTATATAAATGCATTTAGGACAAACATTGCAACCGTCACAGAAACAAAAACACAACTGAATACAAAGAAGCAAAGGAATAGACTATCTAGGGAGACAGCCGTCTGCTGACTGAGTGGTGTGACGTGAATCTGCCGTAATAGTTGTTATGACGTCGTGGTTTAGAAGGTGCAATTTCCCGATAAAAGGGCGATAATCTAGATAAAATTACGTTAAAATATAAAAACTATTAGTTTTAAAGACCATGCAATTGTACAAACCATAGTATAATTATTATATAATGTCCCACGTAAGAAATGCAAAACAGGAATGCTAAAGAAATCGTAAGTTATTAGTGTATTCATAAAGGCCTAAAAAAAGGGCGATAATCCAGATAGGACTAGACATCTAGAAGCAATTTATATAGAATCATTATCCAATATGTAGTCAGTAATATCATTATAAGAAATGTAAAACTTATTATGTTGAAGAAATGGAAGTTTTGAAATTTCTTTCAAAATGCGTAATTGTGTACCACCTTTGGCCGTGCACTTAAAATTAAGAGTTTTTATTCGGGAAAGAAATAGTTCTTTATTATTGCATATTTTTAAAAATCGTAATGCCTGTGAATAGAAAACATTGTATAGTGTCGTATCTGGTATGTTACTATGAGCTGACAGGTATTTTACTACTTCAAAACCAAATTTGTCCGTTTTATCGAATATACCGACATTAAATTTGTTATTAATTATATTGATGTCCAAGTCAAGGACAGATGCATTTATAGTGCCTGAATTTTCTTTATTTAATATAAGTTCAGAAGGATATATTTCATCTTTGTATTTATTGAAATTACCATTATCATTGATTGGTGTTATGTCATCAATGTAACGGAAGGTATAATTTAGACTTTTTGCTACCTTGTAATCTGTTTTTCTTTTATGGTCTTGAAAGTCGAATTCGTATTTATATAAATGTGCATTAGCCATAAATGGGGCGGGGTCAGTTCCCATTGGTAAACCAATAGTTTGTTGTATTATCTGATCCCCAACCTCAAATATGGCATTGTCAATGAGAAAATGTATAATATTTTGAAATTTTTCTTTATCGAAAACTACAGTATTGGCATTGCGCCGTTTTATGATCCATCTTGCATCTTGTGAGTAGATGGCCATCAGATTTCTGCCTTTTCCAAAAGCACCATTAAAGGCCTTATCCACGAACCAATCCAAATTCTTTTTAAGGTCTGCATGTTGTAGCATAGTATATAAAGTAGAAAAGTCGAAAGTTTCTATTGATTTTGCATTGTCTTTTTGATTGATTTTATCTAAAGTGTCTACTATTGGTTTATTTTTATCAATTATGAAAAAGCTATTAATCCCAGTATAATTGCGAAGTGTTTTGCACCAAATGGCATGTTGGGCCTGGCATAATTTAAGTCCTTTCGTAATAGTCACTGCTAGAGGTTTTGTCTGGCAGATGCTGGAGGAAATTATGTATCTGAATTTTACTGGATTTTTATGAAATTTCGGTATAGAATAAATATATGGAAGGGCATCTACTTTTACATTGTCTTTTATATCATTACTCCTGTTAAACGAATATTGATTTTGTAAAATATCTAGTTTAGATAATTCCGTAATACATTTATAAGTGTTATTATTGGTGTTAGGCCAAAGTCCAACTTCGGTAAGGATATTTTTAATATAGTACTTTTTACAGATAAAAGCAATGTTATTGCTGGCCTTATCGACAGGTGTTAGAACAAATTTCTCTTGAAGAGCAGAAAGGCATTCAGCTGCAGATGCATTTTTTAGGACTTCGGGTGGTGGATGTCTTGGGTTGTTTTTAATATGTTTGATTCTCTTTGATAAGAGGTCAAAAACAGAGTTTCTCCATTCTCCAAAAGATTCTATTGGTGCACGAAATTTATCTGACCAAGCTACTATGCATTTCCGGATTTCTGATTTTAGATTATTATGTAATTTTTTGAAGTTAGTTTTATTAGGTTGTTCTCGAAATTGTGGTCCAAAGCGAAATAGTTTTTTAAGATTATTGTCGTCAACAATATCGAAGTTTCCAGTCAGTACATGGTCGTGAAATTTATCTTTAAAAGGAGAGTTATGACATTGACATGTTGTATTGTCTTAACTGTTAATAAATTCTTGAACGTTAAGGTTTGCTATAGTTTCATGGTAGTTAAATATTTTATTACGAATTGGAGGTAAAAATTTGTGTACGACTGTAGGTGAAATTTTAGGAATAGTATCTGGTATAGATTTGATTACAGATCTATCTCGGAAAATTCTATTCAGTCCAATATCTTGTATATGTTTATCTGTAAAAAGTATTTTACATAAAATCTCGGGTTTTTTCTTATGTACTTTATTTTGCTGTGCTGAATGTTTAGGTGAAAATTTACTATTTATCAAATCGGTAATAACATTGTAATATTGAGGAAGAAAGCTTTCATTAAGTTGATTAGAATAGATAATATCTTGTATGAGGACACCAAGTTTCTTAGCTGTTGATTTTTTCAAGGTATGTACAATTTGTCGAGCTAGATTAAGTACACAAGCTGCACAAGACAATTTGTCGGAAGTATGGCATTGGCATGCAGAATACAATTCGTTCAAAATACTTTCCGGATCTTTTTGAAATTTCGATTTTTTAATGGAACGTTTTTTATTTTTAAAATTATGGTCAAGTTTTTTATAACAATTTCTGGTGATCAAAGTGTTTTCATTCCGGTTGTTATAATCGATATTTTTAAATCTATCATTCAGAGTATTATAAATGTTTCATTACCAAAAAAAGTAAGAATATGTAACAACACTTGTTGACTGCCCGGATGATTTAGCTGTTGTGGGCGTATGTTTCGTTGCCTGGTACTAGAAGTCACAATTATTATCATCCAATTTAAAAAAAACATTCGAACATATCACTGTTACTAGGTAATGTTAATTGAATTTGAATTTCATGAAAATTGTACCTAAACTGCCAGTCAAAATAGCCGCCCCCTAGTCTTGATTTTATTCCCAGATTTAGCGCAGCCCTTTACCACGATGCAGGGCAATAATGGATGGATAGGGCCTTAGTCTTAGATTGGCCTGGATTACCAGATCTGATTGCGTAAGGCCTATTATTAGACATCATTGCCCCGCCGAGTTTGCATCAAATCGACAACACTGCCGTGCCGATTACACGATCTTAGGATGGTAATGAGTGCGCACTTGTACCTCATTAATTTAAAGCTGGCCTTGAACTAGAAAAAAAAGGGTTAGTCCCCTCAGAGTAAGTAGGCCCGAACTTCTTTATAAAACTCATTCGGGATGGCTGAATTTTCAAAAAGGGTTGCATATGTAAATAACTATAAGGTTATGACACATGATTGTCGGCGCGATTATATAGTGTTAGGTTACGGACGGTAGACATTAAGGTTAGCAGGGTTAGGGTTTTGTTTTATTATATAACTCCTGAATTATTTAATTTTATAGGGACTCTTTTGAAAGAAACCTATATTATATTATTAAAGCTACAATATTTGATAAAGAGCTGACAGTTCTATAATATAGTTAAAAACTAGATATAATAAAAGGGAATTTGTTAAAAATTTCAGTTAAATTGATCAACTTTGAATTTGGCGATTATATTTTCGGACTAGCCTCAATCATCATTACTTAAAGGACAATATTGGTGCCAGTCATTATCACATATGTGATAGAACTGATTAAACACTTTCCAAATATAATATTAACACAGAGATCATCGCTACCATAGAGGAGTAATAAAGGATTCATGAATCGGAAGTGACGAACGCCAAAGGAAAACACGAGTTATCTCTCTATGTGAATGACTGAAGTGACGAGTGATGACAGATAAACGGCCGAATTTCTGCTCACTAATAATTCCTTCGAAGACAAAAAGTTGTTATATGGGAACGCAAGAGGTTATCTGACGATACAATAAAGTAATTAAGTGTCATAAGATAAGAGAACACGGGAAAAATAGAAATACTCCGTACAGCCCCTTGTTTTTATTCCTTCTATAGGGGAGACCGGGGCACATTGAACCACTTTGTTCACATACATGTTTGTCCTCATTTCATATCAAATGTTTTTATTAGAAGATCTCTTTATTTCATGATCAAAATTTAAAAAAAAAAATCAATATGCCCTCTTACATGGATCAAACCCCGGTTTATCTGGATTGTATAGATTAGACATATATGAACTTAAGTACAAGAATTTCCTAGGCTAAGAAGTTAACATGTATGGAAAATGTTTCTCTTTTAAGCGCTTTTTTGAAAAATCCACTGCCTAAGAAAATAATTGACAGCATGTGGCTTATTGATGGAGAAATGGGTCTAAGAAGTTATCTCACTTCAGTATAGTGTTGGGTTGTATAGTATTATTTATAAAGGATATATCCATGGTGGTTCAATGTGCCCCGGTCTCCCCTACCTTATAATAACATGGTAATGCACAGACTTTTAATCTGTTTTTCTTTCCTGTTCTCTTATCTAGTGGCAGTCAATTCTTTTTATGAATTGTAAGATATTCTCTCACAGTGTCACACAGCAAACTTAGGTCTTCGAGGGAATTATTAGCGAGCAGATATTCGCCCATGTATCTGTTATCACTATTCACTTCAGTTAGTTATATAGGGGAATAACTCGTGTTTTCCTTTGGCGTTCGTCACTTCCGATTCATGAATCCTTTATTACTCCTCTATGGTAGCGATGATCTCTGTGTTAATATAATATTTGGAAAGTGTTTAATCAGTTCTATCACATATGTGATAATGACTGGCACCAATATTGTCCTTTAAGACGGTACCTCTACTACTGGCGGTAGGATAAAAAAAACCCAACATAGTCTAGATTATCCAATTCCTGATTAAATCAGGAGGGAAAATTGAAATGCAAATTGGATCCTCAGTAAAGCGGTGACATCGAGAGTTGATTATGGTCTGCAGGCCTATATAAGTTAATGTCATTTACATCTCCCTATCTCCGACAATGTTTCTGACACTGTCATTAATGTATTGTCTTAATGTTTTTTATTTTAGATATATTGAAAGAGTGGTATGACAAGGGCATGACCTACTCCAAACTGTATTGGTATGTTAAGTTCTTTAAATGTGCTGAAAATCTATTACTTTTACTAAGGATTATTGATATTTCGAATTAAACAGTTTGTCCTTGTTAAACTTGCAAAATTAACATTAACACTGTGATTTGTCATCCTGGGGTGAAGTTATCATTTCCCTAACATGCGCGCGCGATGTGCCTTTTCTCTCTTCAAGGAGCTTATGGACACAATTTCGTTAACTGGCAACACAATAGGCTATTGGAGTTGTCAGAGAATAGATAAGAGATTCGTTGCAAGTGATTATTTGATTAGAAAACAACTTACCAGTTGAATAATGTCAATATATGTTTCTTATATTTTTCAGAACAGGATTGGCAATTGTCAAAAAAGGTCAGCAGGAGAAAATATCAAAAAAAAATATCCCACTCCCGTGGCATGACAGCTTTCAATTTGTATGTAGACGAAAACAAAGGTGACAATCTTGGCCTTTTATGAATAACCTTAAGCATGTGGTCAGAGTGACAGAGTATTGGCGGATATTTTCAGGGATTGTTGTTTTGAAACCTGTCGGAATTCAGACCTTTTCGATCGTAAATCGTGCAGCTACATTAAAGGTCAAACTTATGAACGCTTATGCCTACAATATAAATTCTTAGTGATTTGTATTTTTTTTATAAAAAGAAATCCAAAGCACGATATAGGCAGTTACAGATCAAATTCCCGAAGCACTGTCCCGAGAAATCTCTCTCTTTAATTTGGGGTCTTTCCCAAAAGTTTTTTTGTTGTTTGTTTTTTTTTTTTGTGGGGGTGGGGGGGTTGTATGAACAATATTTTATTCAGGATGTCTGAGAATTTGATTGGGGAACAGGCTTAGGCTATGTCAAACCCCTCTCCCTTGTTCGTCTCCAAGCAGTATTGTTTATATTGTAGCAATTTGGGGATAGCCTCGCGTGGTACGCAATTAGTTTTTCTGCAATATTCATGTCAACATATTTGGAGCTCTGTTTAAAATTGAATGGTATTGTTACACAGTAAGGTATTGGTTGTTAATAGGACTATTGACCAGTCATAATTTGGAACAGAATTTTGCTTTCTTAAAGCAGTGTTTGAGTGGGATTAGATCTAATCAAACAAAATACTGTGAGGAGTATGGTTATAATGCCGGATACATATTTTTGATTATGCAGGCCTTTCTGACTATTTTTAATGCTATGAAAGTTGCTTGTATAGCCTACAGCTAGAAGCACGGGGATGGAACATATTGGCCTCTTCGCCCATGATATAATCATTGGAATTTGTATATTTAGATTGTTTCATTTTAATGTTTGTTTTGCAGATAACTTGCCCAACATTAATGACTGGGAAGCGCAATGGAAGCTGTTGGGGGAATGTAGAAAAACGAAACTACAGAGAATGTCTGAGATAGTGCCAAACAGCTTCTCACTGTTGTTGACCCAAAGAAAACCTTAAAGAAGATTTTCTCCCCTGGTAAGAGTTTGTTTATTATATGCCCACATTTTTATGTTGTCGCCCCTGGTTGTACGAAAATCACCTAGCATTTGGCCATTTCAGCATATTATTCCTTCGCCATTGGTCTTTATTTTCCGGCGTGGTTTCCCCATGTCAGTATTGGAAGACCTGACAAAGACAGTTGTCTAGTCATTCGAAGTGGAGCAAAAACCGAGGTCTTGTGTATACATTGGCGTACGCGTAAGAGATCCCTTGGCTGTTGGAATTCAATATTTATGGCATATGCCCGTCTTCGTTAGCCCAGTCCAAGTTGAACAGTAGGACATTAAACCCCAATTCATTTCATTTCCGTTGGACTTTCTGTCGGCTGAGCATCAATTTCCAATTTCTTGTAATATATGAATGATCGTGGGAGGCTAGATGTTTTGAACGATTTTTCATCAGATTTGACGTGGGGTGTAAGGACTACATGTATTACAGGGTGTGATTTTCACTTAAAATGTATGGGTCTCTTGCAAGATAGTTACAAAGTTATATACGTATGTGCCTTTATACATGATATGTTGCAGTAGGTATTGGTTTTGATGTAGGAGTCTCTTATCTATTGAAATGTAAAAAAAATATCTTTAAAACATATATTGCCTCGTCCTACACCTGTGGAAAATCGACGATTAAATAAACTTCAGATTACCGACTTATCCCGATGTAGGTGTAGATCGGTTTTTGCTTCGGCAAGAATATGGAAGGCAACCAGATAATGTTTGAATGTGGAAAACCACTGGAGTTTTTCACGTCCAGGCCAGATATTATGAACCAATTTTATTCTTTAGGTTTGTGTAACAATTATTATTGATAAATTTTTGTTTAATGGCTGCTGATATATGTTCCTTTTTACCATAAATAAATTTAAAAAAGATTTTTTTCTTAGCATATATATCTCTTGTTACTGTTGCTTTCATGAGCCGGTGATTCCCATGATAATAGCCGTCTAATTCCAGATCGTAAAGCAGCGCAATAATCTATATTGTGACTTATAAAAATTGCATTGTTGTTCTTTACCTCCTATTTCATCTTTTAATTGTTAATGGTAAAAAGAATTGTTTTGCAATTACATATCGTCTGTAACTAGATTAGTGGTCTTTAGGAATATATGTTTAGAGATTTCACTATTGTGTGGGAATTTTAACGAAGCAACAAGAAATGGAGAAACAAAAGGGCAGTCTAATTTTGACTAGGGAAATGGCCTATATGACAATCTGTTTTATTGGGCACTGCTGATTTGAATAAAATGTGTTTAAAAGGACTCTAATGATATGAATCGTAGTTTCTCTGGCAGAAGTCCTCTCAAATTAGTGATAAAGATATCTGCAAATGTCAAAATACTGTATCTCCAACAAAGAATAGAAAATTAATCAGCTTGTATTAATAAGCTTGTATCTTATTTAATTTTTTAAGCTAAAGCAATTGGCAAGCAAGGTTCGTATATGCTCTGGGTGTCACAATTATTTTCCGATTTAAAAAAACCATTTTATCACCGTTACACCGTGAAAATCGGACCAAAACTGCAGAATAAAATGGGCTGCCGCATTTACGCGAATATAGCGGACCATCTAGAGGTTACAATTTTAATCCAATTTTGATGAAACTCGAAATGCATGTTTATAACCCAAAGATCTTGGTTGCTTTCGATATTCATGCATATCGGATTGTAACATCCTGAATTATAGCACCTGATTGTGCTGAAAATAATTTTTATTGTTGTCACCCCCGTCGCCTATTGTTTTTCGGCGAAATCTGATAATTATTGCCAAAGTTATGGCCCTTGATCACTTTAAAAAATCTTGTGGACACTCTGGAAGCTTCAGTTAATATCCGATTGACCTTAAATTTACACACAGTGTTTAAGTTCATAAGACGAAGAAGCCTATTGAATTTCAGCAATTTCCGATAATAACTGCCAGAGTTATAGACCTTGATCACTTCAAAAAATCTTTTGGACGTTCTGGAATTCAAAGATAAGGTCATGAGACAAAGATGCCTATTGATTTTCATCGATTTCCGATAATTACTGCCAGAGTTACGGCCCGTGATCTTTTCAAAAAATTTTATGATCGCTCTAGAGGCCAAAGTTAATATCCGATTGACCTTAGATTTATACACAGTGTTTAAGGTCATGAGACAAAGAATCCTAATGGTTTGAAAAATCTTTTGTAACGCTCTAAACCCAAAACTTATCATCCTTCAGATTGATACACAGAGTTAAAGGTCGTGAGACAAACAAGTATATTGATTTTCAATGAATTTTGATAACTGAACAGCTAAATCCATGATTTTAAATGTTTCGTATACTAAGCGTTAGCATGGGGCAGAACTTTATAAAAACCAAACAAATTTTTCTGATAATTACTTTATTAATTGTTAATCTTAATCAGATTTCAGAGTATTATAAATGTATCATTACCGAAAAAAGTAAGAATATGCAACTGCCCGGACGATTTAGCTGCTGTGGGCGTATGTTTCGTTGCCTGGCAACCTATCTTTTTGCTTGTGGTCCCACTAGACGTCACAATTATTATTATCCAATTTAAAAAAAAACCAACATTCAAACATATCACTGTTACTCCATAATGTTAATTGAATTTGAATTTCATGAAAATTGTACCTAAACCGCCAGTCAAAATAGCTGCCCCCCCCCCCCCCCCCCCCCCCCGTACACAAATAGAGTTAACATATGTCTGAGTTTTGGACCATCTACATGTCATCATTTTGATCCAATTTTGATGAAACTTGAAAATACATGCTT
The DNA here is from genome assembly GCA_948474765.1 of Patella depressa. Lineage (NCBI taxonomy): Eukaryota > Metazoa > Mollusca > Gastropoda > Patellidae > Patella > Patella depressa. The sequence continues at coordinate 2,077,056 of OX419723.1, read as the reverse complement.
ATAACCCAAAGATCCTGGTTCTTCTAGATATTCGCGCATATAGGATTGTAACTTCCTCCATTATGGCCCTTGATTCTATGAAAAATATCTTTAAAAAACGTTATTTCTTCCTACTTCATGTCATTCATTGTGACAATGAAAGGATAAACCATATCGACTTACAAAGCAATTATTATCTTCAACTTTATTTTATTTTTTCTTTCAAAGAACAAAAAAAGATCTGAAGAACAGTCGCTTATAACAACAGAAAGAGACGAAGCTATGGCTACTGGTAAGCTTTGTTTTTATTTCTGAATTCCTTGGGAATTTGATAGTGGCTACAGTTTTTAAAGGTTGTTTTTTCATATTTGATGTCATTTATTGTGACAATGGAAGAATTAGCTCAATAGATTTGCCCTGTTCTCAATAGATCAGTTTCATCTGAATCGGACCAATACATGTAGCCAGTCGTACATATTTCACAATTAAAACGTAGGGGGCCAATGTCAAACCAAGATGCTACAGTTTTTAAAAGTTATTTCTTCATACTTGATGTCATTCATTGAGCTAGAGTTTTTAATAGTTTTTTTTTATTTGGTGTCATATTAGATGTCATTCATTGGGACAACGAACAGATTAGCCCATTTCATTTACCGGTACTCTGTTCTTGGTACATCTCTTGTAAAATGTGTTAATATTTTGCATGCCAGCCAATTATTCTTGAAATTTATATGCACTGACGATGTTTCCATTGTATACTCCATACTGCCCGCAGCGGTCCATCTACGTTATACTTCAAGAATTAATCACTGCCCTAAATGCTGTCTATTTGAAACGCTCATGTGATCATTTTGGGGCAGGACTTATCGACTGGACTACTGGCCTGTGTACACATCAGAGTAAACATAACCCAAAGCTATAAGCTCAGGAATGGTGAAGTAATCTAGTAACGTCTAGATGTTGTAAAACTTGCAGTCATTGTTTCAGGAACATGCTGTATTGGATGCTGTTTATATTGCCGACGCCCCTATCTGTGTATATATCATTTTAGTGCATGATCCGCCACAGGTTGCATCCAATTCGACATGATCCATCATCATAGGAATGTACCTATTTATATTGTTGCATATCAAACCTCCAGGGTAGGAGTCAATTCCAATTTTTTGTGTTAATCTTCTATGGGGGCTGCAATTCTGAATAGATCATCTTGGCATAAATATTCCTTATAACGTAAAGACAGCAATCATTCATTTTGGTGAATGTGGATGTATATTGCAGCAGTACTAATACTCTTGTAAATATTAAGGATTGGCTTTTTGATTTTAGGTGAAGAGAACATCCTTGTAGACAAACCTTCGATACAAACAGCACAGCTGCAAACAAAGGTAACATATTCATATACAGTCTCTTCTTATATCAACAGAGAGGGCTATCAGAATGGAATTCATAGAATAATATTGGGGCGAGAGGGGCTTGTTCATCTGGACAAGGTTTTTTGGTCACCAGTCCCATCATTTAACATGTTCTTAAAATTTCTCTCATAAAAGTATTATCTTGCACTTTCTTTTATTTTTTTTCCTCTAAAGTTTTAAAAATTATTCATTTCATATTTGGATAGTGAAAGGGTTGCCCTGTTTATTTTCTCTGTTCTCTGTAAGAGTATATCAGATCTCAACAATTTCAATTAATTGCTTTTTAGCCATTTGGGATTTCATTTTGAACTGTAGTACCAAATACAAGTATTAACATTTGTGGAAGACAGGGTTTTATGGGGGGGGGGTGTAAAACATAGAGACATGCCATTGTTTTTTGTAGTTATTATACCTATACAAATCAAAACGATTGAAATACACAGAATCTTAAAATTATATTTTTTCAGAATATGAAGTAGAGAAAATTATTAAAAGAAGGAGGAGAGGGGGAAATATCAATTCTTACTTAGGTGGAAGGCTTTTCCTCCATCAGCTGATTCATTGGAAAAGGAAGAAAACTTTAATCCCTATCTTTTAAAAATGTCTAGACATTAAAAATTATTACATGAAATGAGATGTTTGTATTTTGTATCATTGAACCTCCAAATAGCAAAATGTGTGAATATGCCTGGGTAATCATCTATGAGGGGGTGTAATTTTAGGGGGGGGAGGGTGGACTTGAAGGCAGCAGTATATTTTGTAAAAAATCAGATTAGTTGGGATAAGAAACCTGTTAGATGTACACATTAAATATCTGAATGATATGCAAGTCAATGTGTACACACGGAACCTCTTTTTTGTCCCGTCTGAACGATTATAGATTTTCCCTTGCAATGCAACCACGTGGTGCCTAATTGACAAGGAGGAGCAATGCCTCAAAATTCCGCTCTGTTAGATGCACTCATGAAATATCTGCAGTAAGTTGCTCTTTTCACCAGATGCATTACATTGGGATTAAGGCAGATCAAATATCCAGAGTAAGGGACGGGTTCTATAAGAGAAGGTCACTCTTGTCAGTAGAAGCATTCAATATCCAGCGTATTGTCATGTTTCAATGGGGAATGTCGCTCTTTTAAACAAGAGTTAAGGGGGTGTTTTATAGGGGAAGGTAGCTCTTGTCATCAAAAACATTCAATATCTGGTATACGGATTGTTCTTTACGCCAGGCGCATTAAATATCTTAGAGTAAGCCATGTGTTTCATTGGGAAAGTCGCTCTTTCCAGATAATTTCATAGGGAAACTCGCTCTTTTCAAAGTAGCATCAAATGTCGGGAAGGTAGCTCTTGTCAGCATTAAATATTTGGAGTAAGTGGAGGGTTTAAGGGAAAGTCACTCCTTCCAAAGGATGTATTAAAAATCTGGAGTAATGGATGAGTTTCATGGGGAAAGTCGCTATTTTTTTTATCAGGAGCATTAAATATCGTGAACCAGGAGGGTAGCTCTTTTCAACGGGAGCCTCTAATACCGGGAAGCAGCCATGGGTTTTACAAGGGAATGTAGCTTTTATCTGCAGAAGCGTTCACTATCTTGAGTAATGGATGTGTTTTAAAGGGGAAAGTCGTTCTTTTCATCGGTCTCATTAAATATCTAGCGTATCGGATGGATTTTATAGGGGAAAGTCTTGCTTTTCCACGGAAGATTTAAATATCCAGAGTAAGGAACGGGTTCTATAAGAGAAAGTCGCTCTTGTCAGCAGAGGCATTCAATATCAGGAGTAACGGATGGGTTTTAAAGGGGAAAGTCGTTCTTTTCATCAGTCTCATTAAATATCTAGCGTATCGGAGGAGTTTTATAGGGGAAAGTCTTACTTTTCCACAGAAGATTTAAATATCCAGAGTAAGGGACGGGTTATATAGGAGAAGGTCAGGCATATCTAGAGTAAGCGACGGGATTCACTGGGGAGTGTCGCTCTTTTCACCAGGCGCATTAAATATCTGGAGTAAGGGAAGGGTTTTATAGCGGAAAGTCGCTCTTTCCAAAGGGTGTATTAAATATCTGGATGTGTTAAAGGGGAAAGGCGCTTCTTTCAACAGGAGCATAAAACATCGGGAAGCAGGCATGGGTTTCGTGGGGGGAAAGTAGCTCTTGTCGGCAGAAGCATTCAAGATTTGAAGTAAGAGATGGGTTGCATTGGGGAAAGTCGCTTTTTTCAACAGGTGCGATAAATATCTGGAGTAACGGATGTGTTTTAAAGGGGGGAAGTCGTTTTTTTCATCAGGCGCATTCAATATCTAGAGTAACGGATGGGTTTTATGGGGGAAAGTCTTACTTTTCAACAGAAGCATTCAATATCTGGAGTAACGGGCGGGTTCTATAAGAGAAAGTCGCTCTTGTTAGCAGAAGCATTCAATATCTAGAGTAAGCCACAGGTTTCAATGGGGAATGTCACCCTTTTCAACAGAAGCATTAAACATCTGGAGTAAGGGAAGGGTTTTATAGGGGAAAGTCGCTCTTTCCAACGGGATTGTTAAATATCTGGATGGGTGTCATGGGGAAAGGCGCTTCTTTCAACAGGAGCAGAAAACACCGGGAAGCAGGCATGGGTTTCTTAGGGGAAAGAAGCTCTTGTCAGTAGAAGCATTCAATATTTGAAGTAAGAGATGGGTTTCATTGGGGAAAGTTGCCTTTTTCAACAGGTGCGATAAATATTTGGAGTAACGGATGTGTTTTTATAGGGGAAAGTCACACTTTTCAACAGAAGTATTAAATATTCAGAGTAAGGGACGGGTTTTATAAGAGAAAGTCGCTCTTGTCAACAGAAGCATTAAATATCTAGAGTAAGGGAAGGGTTTTATAGGGGAAAGTCGCTCTTCCCAGAACGATATCTGGAATTATGGATGTGTTTCATTGGGAAAGTCGCTCTTTTACTAGGAGCATCAAATATCGGGAAGCAGGCATGGGGTTTATAGGGGAGAGTAGCCCTTTTTAACAGGAACGTCAAATATCGGGAAGCATGCATGGGTTTTATAGGGAATGTAGCTCTTGTCAGCAGAAGCAAGCAATATCTGGAGTAACGGATGTCTTTTAAAGGAGAAAGCCCCTTTTTTCATCGGGGCATTAAATATCTGGAGTAATGGATGTGTTCAAATGTTGTATGGGAAATTTGCTGTTTTTAACAGGGGCATCAAATATCGGGGAGCAGGCATGTGTTTCTTAGGGGAAGGTAGCTTTTGTCAGCAGAAGCGTCCACTATCTGGAGTAACGGGTGTGTTTTAAAGAGGAAAGTCGCTCTTTTCATCAGGCGCATTAAATACCTGGATAAAGCGTTGGGATTCATTCAGGAAAGAAAAGATAGGTTGCCAGGCAACGAAACATACGCCCACAGCAGCTAAATCGTCCGGGCAGTCAACAAGGGTTGTCGCATATTTTTACTTTTTTCGGTAGTGAAACATTTGTAATACACTAAAAACTGATTAAGAGTAACAACTCATTATGTAATTATCAGAAAATCATTAGAATTTAATTGCTCGTTATAAAGTGTTACCCCACGCTAACAATTAGTATATACATGAAACATTTAATATCATGGATTTAGCTGTTCAGTTATCAAAATTCATTGAAAATCAAAATACTTGTTCGTTTCAACACCTTAAACTCTGTGTATCAATCTAAAGTCAATCGGATATTAATTTTGGCCCCTAGAGCATCCACATGATTTTTTGAAGTGATCAAGGGCCATAACTCTGGCAGTAATTATCGGAAATCGCTGAAAATCAAAAGGCTTCTTCGTCTCACGACCTTATACACTGTGTATAAATTTAAAGTCAATCGGGTATTAACTTTGTCCTCTAGAGCGTCCACAGGATTTTTTGAAGTGATCAAGGGCCATAACTCTGGCACTAATTATCGAAAATTGCTGAAAATCAATAGGATTCTTCGTCTCATGACCTTAAACAATGTGTATAACTTTGGCCTCTAGAGCATCCACATGATTTTTTGAAGTGATCAAGGGTCATAACTCTGGCAGTAATTATCGGAAATCGCTGAAAATCAAAAGGCTTCTTCGTCTCACGACCTTAGACACTGTGTATAAATTTAAAGTCAATCGGGTATTAACTAGAGCGTCCACAAGATTTTTTGAAGTGATCAATGGCCATAACTTTGGCACTAATTATCGGAAATCACTGAAAATCAATAGGATTCTTCGTCTCATGACCTTAAACACTGTGTATAAATCTAAAGTCAATTGGATATTAACTTTGGCCTCTAGAGCGTCCACAAGATTTATTTAAGTGATCAAGGGCCATAACTCTGGCACTAATTATCGGTAATCACTGAAAATCAATAGGCTTCTTCGTCTCATGACTGTAAACACTATGTATAAATTTAAAGTCAATCGGATATTAACTTTGGCCTTTAGAGCGTCCACAAGAATTTTTGAAGTGATCAAGGGCCATAACTCTAGTATTTATTATCGGAAATCGCTGAAAAACAATAGGCTTCTTCGTCTCATGACCTTAAACACTGTGTATAAATTTAAAGTCAATTGGATATTAACTTTGGCCTCTAGAGCGTCAACAAGATTTTTTGAAGTGCCCAAGGGCCTTAAACACTGTGTATAAATTTAAAGTCAACCGGATATTAACTTTAGCCTGTAGAGCGTCCACAAGCAATTGTGGACGCCGGACGGCCGGACGGACGGGGGCGACGACAATATACGACCACATTTCAATGTGGGCGTATAAAAAGTATTTTGATTGAATATAAAACAGACATTGATTACATTATAAATTTGGAATTTGGCCATTTATATACCATAAAACAAGTCGATATAAATATACACAATATAATTCAAAATACAATTAATTATAAATGATAATGCCACACTCATTGTTCCTGATAAACTAATCTGGTTTAATGATAATACAACACTCATTGGTCCGGTTTAATATTTATACCACAGTCGTTTTCGTGATAAAGGAAATAAACTTATCTGGTTTAATGATAATACCACACTCATTGGTACGGTTTAAAGATAATACCACACTCATTGTTCGTGATAAAGTTAATAAACGAATCTGGTTTAATGATAATACCACATTCATTGGTCCTTTAATGATAATACCACACTCATCGTTCATGACAAGGTTAATAAACTAATCTGGTATAATGATAATACCACACTCATTGACTCATTGTTCATGATAAAGTTAAGAAACTAATCTGGTTTAATGATAATACCACACGCATTGGTCCAATTTAATATTAACACCACACTTATTGTTTGTGATAAAGTTAATCAACTAATTCGGATTAATGATAGTACCATTTAGATAAAGTTAATAAAATAATGTGGTTTATTGATAATATCCGGTTTAATGATAATACCACACTTATTGTTCATGATAATGTTAATAAACTAATGCTTGGTGATAATACCACACTCATTGGTCCGTTTAATAATAATACCACACTCATTATTCGTGATAAGGTTAATAAACGAATCCGGTTTAATGATAATACCACACTCATTGATCCGGTTTAATGATAATACCACACTCATTGATCCGGTTTAATGATAATACCACACTCATTTTTCGCGATAAAGTTAATAAACTAATCCGGTTTAATGATAATTCCATACACACTTTTCATCGTACACTTAGTAATATATTCAGGAGTACACTGTCTACAATATACCATCGTCGTTGTTGACAACATCATCACATCGTCGTCTTTGACAACATCATCACAGTCGTCGTTATCGTCATCATCATCATTGGTGTCATTGCCATCATTGTCATCACCAATATCATCCTCAATACCGCCGTCAACCCCATCATACCTTTCAAACTGAGGTGTATCTGTGGTCAGCATAGAATGTAAGATTATTTGAAATTCTACTTTGCATTCCAGTTCCCAGCCATTCCATATCTTCTCTAAATTATAATGATGAAAAAAGAGGAAATGGATTTTTCCTTACGTGAAACGTGACTGGTTTTGACTATTTTTAAGATATGATATTGTTACTTATATCGTCACTTTGTTTAGGAAAATTACCACGCAATTCGATTAAGTCATGTTTTATTTGACTTTTTTCTTTTTCTGTTCTTTTTATTAGAAAATGGATATCGTTCATCTTCTTCTGTTCATCAGTGATGATATCAGTTGAATAGATTCTCTTAGTCCCAAATCAACTTATAAAAATGCAAGAAAAAAATTAAATTCTAAAACATCCTTTTCATTCAGATTCTCATCGTTTTGATTCAATTGGCCGTTTTGTACACGACCGTTTTGTAAAAGATGAAATCGGAGGTAAAGAACAACAATGCAATTTTTAAAACTCACAATATAGATTATTGAGATGGTCCTGCGCTGCTTTACGATCTGGAATTCAACGGCTATTATCATGGGAATCACCAGCTCATGAAAGCAACAGTAACAAGAGCGACAGAGATATAATATATGCTAAGAAAAAATTTTTTTTTTAATTTATTTATGGTAAAAGGGAACATATATCAGCAGCCACTAAACAAAAATTTATTAACCATAATTGTTACACAAACCTAAAGAATAAAAATTGTTCATAATATCTGGCTTGGACGTGAAAAACTCCAGTAGTTTCCCACATTCAAACATTATCTGGTTGCCTTCCATATTCTTCCCGAAACAAAACCAGATCTACACCTACATCCGATAAGTCGGTAATCTGAAGATAAAAAGAGTTTATTTAATCATCGATTTCCCACAGGTGTAGGACGGGGCAATATATGTTCTAAAGTTTTTTTTTTTTACATTTCAATAGATAAGAGACTCCTACATTAAGACCAATACCTACTGCAACATATCATGTATAAAGGCACATACGTATATAACTTTGTAACTATCTTTAAACAACAAGCGCTTGCCATGCAACTTGCAAGAGACCCATACATTTTGAGTGAAAATCACACCCTGTCATAGTCCTTACACCCCACGTCAAATCTGATGAAAAATCGTTCAAAACATCTAGCCTCCCACGATCATTCATATATTACAAGAAATTGGAAATTGCTGCTCAGCCGACAGAAAGTCCACGGAAATGAAATGAATTGGGGTTTAATGTCCTACTGTTCAACTTGGACTGGGCTAATGAAGACGGGCATATGCCATACATATTGAATTCCAACAGCCAAGGGATCTCTTACACGTACGCCAATGTATACACAAGTCCTCGGTTTTTGCTCCACTTCGAACGACCAGACAACTGTCTTTGTCAGGTCTTCCAATACTGACATGGGGAAACCACGCCGGAAAATAAAGACCAATGGCGAAGGAATAAAATGCTGAAATGGCAAAATGCTAGGTGATTTTCATACAACCAGGGGTGATAACATAAAAATGTGGGCATATAATAAACAAACTTACCAGGGGAGAAAATCTTCTTTAAGGTTTCCTTTGGGTCAACAACAGTGAGACGCTGTTTGGCACTATCTCAGAGATTCTCTGTAGTTTCGTTTTTCTACATCGCCCAATCCCAGAGATAACTCTAACCTTCATTTTTCTCTGGTAAAACTTGCCGGCCATTAATCAAGGGCATATTGGTTCCTAATCGCCGCCCCAGTGGCTTCGGATTGACTTGATTTGTTTGTAAGAATTACTGCCGATTTCTCGACAATTTGGCATAGATTTATTGCATATGATCCTTGGAGCATTTTCCATATCTTCACATACCAAAGGTTCACTCAATAAAAAAAATGGTTTGAGGATTTACCTGAAACTATTTTTAGCGCTCAATGTGAGTGATACGGCTAAGGACAAAGATACATCACGTCATTTCAACTTCAGCTGGATCGTTACACGGTTGCCAGTCTTGGTGATTTTTCACCAAATTTGACGAAATCGGGTGTGATTTGGTGAATGAAATGTAAAAATTGGTAACATTTGATGAAAAGGGGAGTAAAAGGCAAAAAAAAAAAAAAAATCATAACAATGTACAATAACAATATTTTTTTTGTAATTGACACATGTTAGTTAACAACACAAGAAAATCTGGCAAATTATAACAAAATGTGACGACCCCATATTATTGTTATAAATTATTGTCAGATATCCTCTCAGTCTCATGAATAACAGCTTTTCCTCATCAACGGAATTATCGCAGCAGAATTTCACCTGTGTTTCAGTTATTGCTTGTTACGTCAGTCATATTTATATAAAAAGATAACCCCTGTTTTTCTACTAGCTTTCGCCACTTCCGTTTCTTGGAATCTTCGTACGCATCTATCGTGATCACTGTGCTAAAATCATATATTTGGAACGTGCTAAGTTGTACTTCCCGTCTTCCATTAGCCAAGATTAGGTCAGAAGAGAAGGACGTTTCATTTCATTTCATTTGGCTGTACTTGATAGCAAAATGTAAATTTCACATACACGTTATTTTTATAAAATAAAAGTCTGGTTTTATCCAGACACTGTTTAACACAGCTCGGTACATCAGTCTCAATTTCCATATGAAGACTGGCAAGTTTAAATTGTTTAACCGTATATAACTTAGCTGCTCGGCACTAATAAGGAAGAGAATTTTAACGGCTTTTAACACAGAATGACGCATATTTATTCTCCAAAATATAATCGAGAGTAGCCCTTTAACACCGTTACATGTGTAAAAAATAGATATTTGAGTAACACCAACACCCCCCAAGAAAATTTGGAAGATTTGATGGCCACAATGGTTCAATGAGTATAAGGCGTTGGCCGAGACATTTCATCTGGATATTCCGCCATAGTTCCCCTTGTCAGTGGTGTAGGACATGGCAAAGGACACTATATAGTAGTTTGTATAGGAAATAAACCCAGGTCTCATATTCTCATTGGCGTGATTTTAAAGAGACTGCGAGAAAGACAGAGAAAATGTGGTTTAGAGTCCACTTGACACAAACTGGGTAAATTGAGCGTACAAAGGGGTCTGTAGCAGTGGGAGGAAACCAAATGATCTGGCACGCCCAAGCGAATTATTTATAATATTGCACCTCTATTTCCATCTCTGAAAATGACAATGTACACTTCCCTCATTTCAAAATGAGTTACTCAAAAATAGCGGAACTGAGCTTGAAAATAGTAAAGTTCTTCTGTAACCCTTCTGTTAAAATTGTGTTTCCTGTCCACTAAACACAAACCGGGTCATTTCGAAACTAACATGTGTTCCAATTTCATTACTTTGGTTGCGCCTAGGGGTCTTGAGCAATGGGAGGAAAACCAAAGTACCCAGAGATAGACCATGAGGTTAAATAGGTGAGCCTGTCATGTACAAGCGGAATCAAAACCATGCTACTTGACTCAATGACCGACCTTACGATCTAAAGTGCATGCCATCCTTCCGTTATTACAATAAGCAAGTTTTATATATAACTGATTATTTACCTGCATACTTTTTCATCAATGAAGACAAGTACTGTCGTTCACTGGAATACTGCCTTAGTTTTTCAAGGCTACTAATTCTGCGCTTTTTTTGAGCAAAATATGATTAAGAGGCTCATTTTCAAAATTGAAATCACTTTCTACAACTGAATTGCACACATTCTTTTTTAATTTGACTCTTTCTTTCTTGAGGCTTAAATAAAGAAGCAAATTATGGTATTGAAAACAAGCAATCTGAGTTAGCTGTGGTCCGAAATGTTAAGAGCTTTCTCAGGAAGGGTAATTAACAGTGAATGCAACATATGACTACACTCATCAATCTTAAATATGTGGAGATGGCATCGATATTAAAGGCAAGGACTCCAAATACAGACTTATCATAAAGATATATTAATAGTTGATACTGACCAATCAGATTCCAATAGGCTTACTAATTATGCGTATAGAGACACTGATAACCAAATGATTTCAATTTTACAGGTACAATTTTAATTAATTATCCACAATTATAGGCTTTAAGATGAAATTAACTTGGGATTACTTGAAGAGACATTAGAGGACATGAGAACTTCTCCATCTGGTAAAACTTTGTTTTTGATCTGACAGTTATACCAGGAGTGTCCGGGTGTTCAAATAAGATTGTCTGTTAATGTCTTAAAGTACAGGAATTTTTGATAACTAGCTCTTTGTTTATGGTATTTTAAGGATAGTTTTAAATAAATTAGCCTAATGCATTTTATGAAGTACTAAAGTTGATCTTAATATACTATTATTTGTAATACCTTTCTAAATCTCTCTCAATCTTTTTCTTTTCTGTTGGATCGGTAGGACCTGTTTCTAGGATGTATCTGCAAATAAATATGTAAAGAATTAACACAAAAACTTGAACAGAGTTTGACCATTTGGGGGTTTTACCCACACTGTCTAAAGATAGGCTGGCACTGCCAGGCAGGATACGCCCACATTTTCGAGAGATGGATAGAGAACAAGCAATACCGAAAGTGATTTTTCCTACATCATTAAGTCCCGTATTTCATACTGTATTGGGAGCAGCCATTTTGTTGGTCAGTTCCAGTCTGATATTCATGAAATTCGAAGCCGACAATGATTATGGTGTGACGGTACACAACCTAGAATTGTTACTTTTCGTCAAAATCGGATAAGAATTTGACCTGTAGAGAGTCCACAACCATGATATACCATATTTTTACACTATTCGCGTATGTAATACCATGAGTCTTCTGTCTGACGTGGAGAGCGTCTATGTACCAAAACCTGTCGCCACATCCTACGAATGACCCATGCATCTTTTCTTACTACATATTTTCGTAGCCTTGTGACAGTCTAGGATTTATCTCTGATCGTCTTTGCTTCTCCTTCACGTTGTGTTTACTTCTTACTGGTTTCTTAAGACGTTTGTCTTCTTCAGTTATAACAATGCAACAGTTCGTTTTTATACGCCCACATTTTTATGTGGACGTATATTGTCGTCGCCCCTGTCCGTCCGTCCACAATTTGTTTGTGGACTCTCTACAGGCCACAATTCTTATCCGATTTTGACGAAACTTGAAATATAGGTTTATCCCCAAAAGATCTCGGCTGTATCGGCATGTATCAGATGAAAACTTCATGGATTATGGCCCCTGATTGTACGAAAAATCACGTTTTTAGCTTGTGGACCCTATAGAGGTTACAATTTTGAACCGATTTTGATGAAACTTGACATGCATGTTTATAACCCAAAGATCTTGGTTCCTTTCGATATTTGCGCCTATCGGAATGTAATTTCCTGAATTATGGCCCCTGATTGTCCGAAAAATCACCCTGTTTAGCTTGTGGTCCCTCTGGAGGTCACAATTATTATCAGATTTAATAAAACAGTTGATAGTATTACCGTTACACCGTAAGGAAGGTTGAGTTCGAATTTCGGGAAAATCGGACGAAAATTGCCATACAAAATGGCCGCCGTTTTTACGCGAATACTGTTAAAAAATAGTATATCAAGGTTGTGGACCCTGTAGAAGTCACATATTTAATTCGATTTTGATGAAACTTGAAATTCATGGTAATAACCCAAAGATCTTAGTTCCTTTCGATATTTGCTCATATCGGAACGTAATTACCTGAATTATGTCCCCTGATCATACGCAAAATCGCCATATTTTAGCTTGTGGTCCCTCTGGTGGTCACAATTATTATCCGATTTAATAAAACGGTTGATAGTATTACCGTTACACCGTAAGGAAGGTTGAGTTCGAATTTCGGGAAAATCGGACCAAAATTGCCATACAAAATGGCCGCCGTTTGTACGCGAATACTGTTAAAAAATTGTATATCATGGTTGTGGACCCTGTAGAGGTTACAATTTTAATTCGATTTTGATGAAACTTGATATGCATGGTTATAACCCAAAGATCTTGGTTCCTTTCGTTATTTGCACATATCTGGTCGTAACTTCCTGAATTATGGCCTCTGATTGTCCGAAAAATCGCCTATGGTCCCTCTGGAGGTCACAATTATTATCCGATTTAAAAAAAACGTTTGACTCTATCACCGTTACACCCTACGGAAGGTTGAGTTCGAATTTCGAGAAAACCGGACCATAATTGCCAGAGAAAATGGCCGCCGTTTGTACGCGAACAGTGTAAAAGTGATTTTTCCTCATTAAGTCCTGTATTTCATACTGTGTGGGAGCAGCCATTTTGTTGGTCAGTTCCAGTCTGATATTAATGAAATTCGAAGCCGACAATGATTATGGTGTGACAGTACACAACCTAGAAATGTTACTTTTCGTCAAAATCGGATAAGAATTGTGACCTGTAGAGAGTCCACAACCATGATATACCATATTTTTACACTATTCACGTACAAACGGCGACCATTTCGTCCGGCAATTTTGGTACGATTTTCACGAAATTCGAACTCAACCTTCCTTATGGTGCAACAGTAATATAATCAGAGTTTTTTTTAAATCAGATAATAATTGTTCGAGAGATAGACAGAGAACAAGCAATACCGAAAGTGATTTTTCCTACAATCAAAGGCCATAATTCATTAAGTTACAATTTGATATGCGCAAATATCGAAAAGAGTAAAGATCTTTAGGTTATAAACAAGCATTTCGGGTTTCATCAAAATCGAATTAAAATTGTGACCTCTACAGGGTCCACAACTTTGATATACCATATTTTTACACTGTTCACGTACAAACGGTGGCCATTTTTGCTGGCAATTATGGTCCGATTTTCTCGAAATTCGAGCTCAACCTTCCACAGGGTGTAAAGGTGATAGAGTCAAACGAACTCAACCTTCCTTAGGGTGTAACGGTGATATAATCAAACGGTTTTTTAAATCGGATAATAATTGTGACCTCCAGAGGGACCATAGGCGATTTTTCGGACAATCAGGGGCCATAATTCAGGAAGTTACGATCCGATATGCGCAAATAACGAAAGGAACCAAAATCTTTGGGTTATAACCATGTATTTCAAGTTTCATCAAAATCGAATTAAAATTGTGACCTCTACAGGGTCCACAACCATGATATACAATTTTCTAACAGTATTCGCATACAAACGGCGGCCATTTTGTATGGCAATTTTGGTCCAATTTTCCCGAAATTCGAACTCAACCTTCCTTACGGTGTATAGGTGATATAATCAAACGGTTTGTTAAATCGGATAATAATTGTGACCTCCAGAGGGACCACAAGCTAAAAAGATAGGCTGGCACTGCCAGGCAGGATACGCCCACATTTTCGAGAGATGGATAGAGAACAAGCAATACCGAAAGTGATTTTTCCTAAATCATTAAGTCCTGTATTTCATATGGTATTGGGAGCAGCCATTTTGTTGGTCAGTTCCAATCTGATATTCATGAAATTGGAAGCCGACAATGATTATGGTGTGGCGGTAGACAACCTAGAAATGTGATTTTTCGTCAAAATCGGATAAGAATTGTGACCTGTAGAGAATCCACAACCATGATATACCATATTTTTACACTATTCGAGTACAAAACGGCGACCATTTCGTCCGGCAATTTTGGTACGATTTTCACGAAATTCGAACTCAACCTTCCTTATCAAAATCGAATTAAAATTTTTACCTCTACAGGGTCCACAACCTTGATATACCATTTGTAAACAGTATTCGCGTACAAACGGCGGCCATTTTGTATGGCATTTAGGATCCGATTTTCTCGAAATTCAAACTCAACCTTCCTTACGGTGTAACAGTAATATAATCAAACTTTTTTAAAACCGGATAATAATTGTGACCTCTAGAGGGACCACAAGCTAAAATAAAGGCGATTTTGCGATATGCGCAAATATCGAAAGGAACCAAGATCTTTGGGTTATACCCATGAATTTCAAGTTTCATCAAAATCGAATTAAAATTGTGACCTCTACAGGGTCCACAACCTTGATATACAATTTTTTAACAGTATTCGCGTACAAACGGCGGCCATTTTGTATGGCAATTTTGGTCCGATTTTCCTGAAATTCGAACTCAACCCACCTTACGGTGTAACGGTAATATAATCAAACGTTTTTTTAAATCGGATAATAATTGTGACCTCCAGAGGAACCACAAGCTGAAAAAAGGAGATTTTGCGTATAATCAGGGGCCATAATTCAGGACGTTACGATCCGATATGCGCAAATATCGAAAGGAACCAAGATCTTTGGGTTATAACCATGAATTTCAAGTTTCATCAAAATCGAATTAAAATTGTGACCTCTACAGGGTCCACAACCTTGATATACCATTTTTTAAACAGTATTCGCGTACAAACGGCGGCCATTTTGTATGGCAATTTTGGTCCGATTTTCCCGAAATTCGAACTCAACCTTTCTTAGGGTGTAACGGTGATATAATCAAACGGTTTTTTTTAAATCGGATAATAATTGTGACCTCCAGAGGGACCACAAGCTAAAAAGGGTGATTTTTCGGACAATCAGGGGCCATAATTCAGGAAATTACATTCCGATAGGCGCAAATATCGAAAAGAACCAAGATCTTTGGGTTATAAACATGCATGTCAAGTTTCATCAAAATCGGTTCAAAATTGTGACCCCTATAGGGTCCACAAGATAAAAACATGATTTTTCGTACAATCAGGGGTCATAATCCATGAAGTTTTGATTCGATACATGCCAATATCGAAAGCAGCCGAGATCTTTTGGGGATAAACCTATATTTCAAGTTTCGTCAAAATCAGATAAGAATTGTGACCTGTAGAGAGTCCACAAACAAATTGTGGACGGACGGACGGACGTACCAACGAATAGTCACTCCGTGGGTAGTTCCCAAAAAAACATATTGGCTACATACTGTTGGGTATTTAATTCCATACTTGCGGATGACCTTTTGTTGGGCAACTATAAAAATACAATCTTGTGTATTTTTAAGGGCTGTCAAATATGTCCAGATGGTATGACTTTTCTCTGTATTAGGGATGCCAAGATTTGGGACTTTATTTTGGTACATTTCAATATATTAAAGTGACCAAACACCCGATACGACATCAAAATTGAATTTCAGATTGAAAAGAGAAAACTTTATCATCATATTTACAACAATCCAAGCCCCCTCCCCCTCCGTCACAAGTTGGCGCAAGGTTTTTTAATAGCTTGGTTTACAAAATGGTAGATCCTATTGTCATAATCTTCATTTTTAAAAATAATCGAACCAAGTACCCATGTGTGTACTTGGGCCAATACTCAACAATATTTTGGACAAAGCAATACCCATGTGTGTTTGGACAATATACCCAATAAATAAAAGGAACAAGTATCCAATAACATTTTGGACAGTGCAATACCCATGTGTGTTTGGACAGTACACCCAATAAGTTAACAGACTAAGTACCCAATAATATTGTCTCTACAGAACAATACCCATATGTGTTTGGACAGTATACCCAATAAATTAACAGTCTAAGTATCCAATATTGTCTTAACTTGAATAGATTCAAACAGTGGTCTGACCCCTAATGTGTTGCCTGCCCTTAGACCACATTCCACAATTCTAAACTGAAACAGTCCAAATTTGGGATGGGACTGGACTTGCCATTACTAGCTTGATTCCAATATATCCCTGATTTCATAAGACGTCATTTCTTGACAGATACTGTCAGATACACATTCGCATTGAATTTTGTTTGATTTGTATGACTGTGAACACATGATGCCTGTAGAGGCATATGGGTTTTCTATGTTCTACCCTACCATCCGTGCGATTTATTCAAGTTTTGAGAACTAGTTTCACAATCAATTTAAAATAGACTTTAAACTTTTAATTAAAGCTAATAGAGCTGTATTTTTTTTTCAAATTATCATGAAACATTTTTCATTAATTTGATTTTTATGCACTTGCAATAATCATTCAATTTAACAACTCATCTCTTTTCTCTAACCATGTGACCGCATTTACATGTAAGGAGAAAATGTTTATTTAAATTTCTTCGACTAAGTACATAAATTGGTTAAATTCCATCAAGCATCATTATAGCTAGCTCACGGCAACATTGGGACACACCAAAAATGTTTTTCATTTTTATTGATGAAATATGGCTGTAATACTCAATTATCATTTCCAGGGCATAACGACTGATGCTGTATTAATGTCTTTTCTAACTGAATCACTTTGCTACCTACACATGTGTTCCTTTGTGGTGGTCCAGGGGGGTGGTGGGTGGATGGCGAATGGTTAGGATGTGCATGCTGTATCATTAAGCCTGGCATTTTGGACACATGCACTATGCTCATGTACAAAACCTGGGTTTTTTTGGAAATATTGGAGCAATTCAGCTGAAATTGTCAGAGAATCATCCAACATGTATTCTTGGGTGGCTGTGCAAATTTCAGCTTCATAGCTCAAATAAAACTGTATATTTTAGGCTGCCATAAGCATAAAATGACATTTTTCAATGCAAAGCTGTACAAAATGCGGTTTTTGGCTCACATGTCGCCCTACATGTATTCTGAGGTGCTGTGCAAATTTCAGCTTCATAGCTCAAATAGAACTGTATATTTAGGCTGTCGTAAGCATAAAATTACATTTTTCAATGCAAAGCTGTAAAAAATGTGTTTTTTGGCTCACATGTCGCCCTACATGTATTCTGAGGTGCTGTGCAAATTTCAGCTTCATAGCTCAAATAGAACTGTATATTTTAGGCTGTCGTAAGCATAAAATGACATTTTTCAATGCAAAGCTGTACAAAATGCGTTTTTTGGCTCAAGTGAATGTGCTGCCATTTAATTTTGGCTGAACCTATTAACCTGAAATTTGCACAGCACTTTGGTAATATATGGTATTGAAATTTCAGCCTGTTTAGTAGAAAATTAAGAGTTTGAGGGCTGGCTCAGTTCCAGGTATTTCGGTCGTTTGGACAATTTTGTTTTTTTTTACAACCACTTGACGAAATATCCAGCAATACTTCCCTCTGTAACTTAATTTCAAAGAAACATGTCATCAGCTTTTATTTCAATAATTCGCTTGCATGTAGGGGTCTTTAGCAGTGGGAGTAAAGTGGAGAAAACCCACGAAGGTGGAGAGATGACAGTACTTCTTGTCACGTACAACTGGGGATTCAAAACCACGGCAGTTGGCTGGATGACAGGCTTTATGATACAGCACGAGCATGCTAACCATTTGACCATCCATAACCCCAACTCTGGTTTCCACCCACAATAATGACCACATACACCACCATCCGTGCGTTTTATTCAAGTTCTGAGAACTAGTTTCACAATCAAAAAGACTTTAAACTTTTAATTCAAGTTAATAGAGCTTTATTTTTTTCAGATTATCATAAAATATTTATCATTAATTTAATTCTTATGCACTTGCCATAATTATTTAATTTAAGAACTCATCTCTTTTCTCTAACCATGTGACCTCATTTACATGTAAGGAGAAAATGTTTATTTAAATTTCTTCAACTAAGTACATAAATGGCTGTAATACTCAACTATCATTTCCAGGACATTACGACGGGTGCTGTATTACTATCTTTTTTAACTTGAAGTGTAGGACGATCTGAACATGTTCCTTTCATCAACACAAGTTTTTCTTAAAATTGTGCTTCACATTGTTTTCGTTACAATGTCTGTGTTCCTTTGTGGGAAACATCACATTGTTTTCATCTGAATTACTGCCACCATCATCAGTTGGTATATATCTTTGAGTCTGAACTGTAGTTGTTGGAGCCAGTTGGGCTACTTGGATCCTCCAAATCATCAGTTAGTTGGGGCCTTGGGGGGTTCCCTCTGAAAAGAAAAAAATTTAGAAGCATGAAAATAAAATGCTTTAACAATGCACACATAAATCATTTTTCTTTTGATTTGGCACTCTTAAATCAAACATAGGTGAAGGGGGTGGTGGGTGGATGGCGAATGGTTAGCATGTGCATGCTGTATCAAACATAGGTCGAGGGGGTGGTGGGTGGATGGCGAATGGTTAGCATGTGCATGCTGTATCATTAGGCCTGCCATAGGTGAAGGGGGTGGTGGGTGGATGGCGAATGGTTAGCATGTGCATGCTGTATCATTCAGCCTGCCATTCTGCACACAGAGATCAACCTACTTCATACTTCAACAATAAATCTTTTGTAATACTGTTCCATTTTGGTTTTTTATCTGGCATACATATAAAGATTAAATAAACCTATTCAATAACATTAAATGAAGGGAGAATAATACTTCTTACAATTCAGGATGGTGGTATTAAAATTCCAGCCCATTTAAGTCAAAAATTAAGAGTTTGAGGGCTGGCTCAGTTCAGGGTATTTCGGTCGTTTGGACAATTTTTTTTCGTACTATGCTAATGTACAACCCCTATTTTTGGGAATATTGGAGTTATGAAACTGAAATCTTCAGAGCACCATCCTACATGTTTTCCTTGGTGGCTGTGAAGATTTCAGCTGGTTACACATAGCTCAAGTAGAACTGTATACTTAATACTGTGAAAGGACATTCTTCAATGGAAACGGTCCTATATGGATCGGCGGGTTTTTCGCTCAATTTAATGTGCTTGCATTTCAATTTGGCTGAAGCTATGAACCTGACATTTTCAGGGTCGCTACGTGATATCTGTGGGAAGCAGGATTTTAAATTGCAGGTCCATAGTTGCAAAAATAAGGAAATGCACCCCCTCCTCAGTTGACTGACAAATTGAGGTCATGACGTCATGTACTACCTAAATAAGCTTTTGGTTTTTAACCTTCCCATAGGATGAAATCCAATCACTGCTTTGGACTCTTACTGTGACCTCGTACTGTCTACAACAAGGTTATATTAAAATTTCAGACTGCTGGCCCAAAAATTAAGAGATTCTGAGGAGGCCCAGTTCGGTGTATTTTGAGCGTTTTACATACTCTGTAAAAGTAACAACTATTTGGACTGATTAACAGCCTTCCCGTAGGACAATTGCTTTCAGATTTTTTACAGCACCTTTGCATGACATGCAAGAAGGAGTGTTTACTATTTCAGACTGCTACCTGCAGAAATAAGGAAATGCACCCCTATGATTATTTTCCATTGAAATAAGCCTGTTGAATGACGAGAAAATAACTTTTCCGTAGGACTATTGCATTGAAATTTTGATAGAGCAAACTACTGATCCATCCCAGGAACTATTGAGAGAGATTGTATTGATATGTTTTTAAAACTCGGTTAAACAGCAAAATATAGTAGTATGGGCCAGTTACCTGACATCTGAGTCCTAATTTTTCTTCTGGTTCGTGTCTTGTGGGGGCTCTATTTACTTCTGCCTAAAAAACAAAATTCAAACATGAAAATTAAATGATATAACTGTGCACATCATTTTCTGTCCTAACATCAAAACTGAAATGTTTTCATTCATTACAATATAAATGACTGAACCAGTGTTCCACGTAATACTTGGAGTCAGCATAAGCGCAGTTGGTAGCATACATAACTTCGAATCCTAAAGCCTGGGCGTCCTGGGCGCCCTTTGGCAAGACACTATTTTCTCTAGAGGGACACATGAAATATACAATGAACTTTATATCATTGTACCCAGTAATATACTGGACAAAATACACTGTAATTCTTAACATCATTCTATAATTTAATTCCACAAAAATATGTCATCAGCTTTTCTACCCAGCAGATACGAACAAACTACCCATTATTACACTGGACGAAATACCCAGCAATACTTAACTTCGCTCAATAACTTAATTTAATTCCAAAGAAACGTGTCATCAGCTTTTTAACCCAGCAGTTACGAACAAACTACCCAATAATACACTGGATTAAATACCCAGCAAAGCTTAACTTCCCTCAATAACTTAATTTAATTTCAAAGAAACATGTCATCAGCATTTCTACCCGGCAGTTACGAACAAACTACGGAGTGATACACTGAACGAAATACCCAGCAATACATGTACTTAACTTCCCTTAATAACTTTATTTCAAAGAAACATATCATCAGCTTTTCTACCCAGCAGTTACGAACAAACTACCCAGTAATACACTGAACGAAATACCCAGCAATACATGTACTTAACTTCCCTCAATGACTTTATTTCAAAGAAACATATCATCAGCTTTTCTACCCAGCAGTTACGAACAAACTACCCAGTAATACACTGGACGAAATACCCAGCAATACTTAACTTCCCTCAATAACTTTATTTCAAAGAAACATGCCATCAGCTTTTCTACCCAGCAGTTGCGAACAAACTATCCAGTAATACACTGAACGAAATACCCAGCAATACTTAACTTCCCTCTATAACTTAATTTCGCGCTCTCAAGGAATTCCTCCTGTCGGCCGAGTGCCCGTCTCGCAGTGGGAGGGAGAAGCGGGGAAAGAGGCGGTCGGGGCTACTGTTCCTCGAGGCGGCCGATGCGTGGCGTCGCGGCCGAGTCGCGGTCTCGAGGAATTTCTACTGCCGGTCGGCAGAGTGCCCGTCTCGGAGTGGGAGAGGGAGGCAGGGAAAAGCAGGTGCTACAAAAATTTCAAGGCGATCGTCCAACGGGAAGGCCATTAATCAGAAATCCGACATGTGGAAATAAAAAATATGCACAAAAAATCGGCTTTTATCTCACTCGCTCAATTTTTGTCCAATCGGTCTGAAATTGTAATACAAACTCCTCGTGTGTGATGCGCAGGTGCTATAGAAATTTCAAGGCGATCATCTTACGGGAAGGCCGTTAATCAGAAATCCGACATGTGGAAAGCAAAAATATGCACAAAAAAATCGGCTTTTCTCTCACTCGCTCAATTTTTTTCCAATCGGTCTGAAATTTTAATACAAACTCCTCGTGGGTGATGCACAGGAGCTGTCGTCCTACGGGAAGGCCGTTAATCAGAAATCCGACATGTGGAAATCAAAAATATGCACAAAAAAATCGACTTTTCTCTAACTCGCTCAATTTTTGTTCAATCGGTCTGAAATTTTCATACAAACTCCTCGTGGGTGAAAATTTCAAGGCTATCGTCCTACGGGAAGGCCGTTATGCACAAAAAATCGGCTTTTCTCTCACTCGTTCAATTTTTGTCCAATCGGTCTGAAATTTTAATACAAACTCCTCGTGGGTGATGCGCAGGTGCTGTGAAAATTTCAAGGCGATCGTCCTACGGGAAGGCTGTTAATCAGAAATGCGACATGTGGAAATCAAAAATATGCACAAAAAAATCGGCTTTTCTCTCACTCGCTCGATTTTTGTCCAATCGGTCTGAAATTTTAATACAAACTCCTCGTGGGTGATGCGTAGGTGCTATAAAAATCTCAAGGCGATCGTCCTACGGGAAGGCCGTTAATCAGAAATCCCACATGTGGAAAGCAAAAATATGCACAAAAATCAGCTTTTCTCTCACTCGCTCAATTTTTGTCCAATCGGTCAGAAATTTTAATACAAACTCCTCGTGGGTGATGCGTAGGTGCTATAAAAATCTCAAAGCGATCGTCCTACGGGAAGGCCGTTAATCAGAAATCCGACATGTGGAAATCAAAAATATGCACAAAAAAATCGGCATTTCTCTCACTCACTTTTGGTTTTTAACCTTCCCATAGGATGAAATCCAATCACTGCTTTGGACTCTTACTGTGACCTCGTACTGTCTACAACAAGGTTATATTAAAATTTCAGACTGCTGGCCCAAAAATTAAGAGATTCTGAGGAGGCCCAGTTCGGTGTATTTTGAGCGTTTTACATACTCTGTAAAAGTAACAACTATTTGGACTGATTAACAGCCTTCCCGTAGGACAATTGCTTTCAGATTTTTTACAGCACCTTTGCATGACATGCAAGAAGGAGTGTTTACTATTTCAGACTGCTACCTGCAGAAATAAGGAAATGCACCCCTATGATTATTTTCCATTGAAATAAGCCTGTTGAATGACGAGAAAATAACTTTTCCGTAGGACTATTGCATTGAAATTTTGATAGAGCAAACTACTGATCCATCCCAGGAACTATTGAGAGAGATTGTATTGATATGTTTTTAAAACTCGGTTAAACAGCAAAATATAGTAGTATGTGCCAGTTACCTGACATCTGAGTCCTAATTTTTCTTCTGGTTCGTGTCTTGTGGGGGCTCTATTTACTTCTGCCTAAAAAACAAAATTCAAACATGAAAATTAAATGATATAACTGTGCACATAAATCATTTTCTGTCCTAACATCAAAACTGAAATGTTTTCATTCATTACAATATAAATGACTGAACCAGTGTTCCACGTAATACTTGGAGTCAGCATAAGCGCAGTTGGTAGCATACATAACTTCGAATCCTAAAGCCTGGGCGTCCTGGGCGCCCTTTGGCAAGACACTATTTTCTCTAGAGGGACACATGAAATATACAATGAACTTTATATCATTGTACCCAGTAATATACTGGACAAAATACACTGTAATTCTTAACATCATTCTATAATTTAATTCCACAAAAATATGTCATCAGCTTTTCTACCCAGCAGATACGAACAAACTACCCATTATTACACTGGACGAAATACCCAGCAATACTTAACTTCGCTCAATAACTTAATTTAATTCCAAAGAAACGTGTCATCAGCTTTTCTACCCAGCAGTTACGAACAAACTACCCAATAATACACTGGATTAAATACCCAGCAAAGCTTAACTTCCTTCAATAACTTAATTTAATTTCAAAGAAACATGTCATCAGCATTTCTACCCAGCAGTTACGAACAAACTACGGAGTGATACACTGAACGAAATACCCAGCAATACATGTACTTAACTTCCCTTAATAACTTTATTTCAAAGAAACATATCAGCTTTTCTACCCAGCAGTTACGAACAAACTACCCAGTAATACACTGAACGAAATACCCAGCAATACATGTACTTAACTTCCCTCAATAACTTTATTTCAAAGAAACATATCATCAGCTTTTCTACCCAGCAGTTACGAACAAACTACCCAGTAATACACTGGACGAAATACCCAGCAATACTTAACTTCCCTCAATAACTTTATTTCAAAGAAACATGCCATCAGCTTTTCTACCCAGCAGTTGCGAACAAACTATCCAGTAATACACTGAACGAAATACCCAGCAATACTTAACTTCCCTCTATAACTTAATTTCGCGCTCTCAAGGAATTCCTCCTGTCGGCCGAGTGCCCGTCTCGCAGTGGGAGGGAGAAGCGGGGAAAGAGGCGGTCGGGGCTACTGTTCCTCGAGGCGGCCAATGCGTGGCGTCGCGGTCTCGAGGAATTTCTACTGCCGGTCGGCCGAGTGCCCGTCTCGGAGTGGGAGAGAGAGGCAGGGAAAAGCAGGTGCTACAAAAATTTCAAGGCGATCGTCCAACGGGAAGGCGATTAATCAGAAATCCGACATGTGGAAATAAAAATATGCACAAAAAATCGGCTTTTCTCTCACTCGCTCAATTTTTGTCCAATCGGTCTAAAATTTTAATACAAACCCCACGTGGGTGATTCGCAGGTGCTGTGAAAGTTTCAAGGCGATCGTCATACCGGAAGGCCGTTAATCAGAAATCCGACTTGTGGAAATCAAAAAAATATGCACAAAAAATCGACTTTTCTCTCACTCGCTCAATTTTTGTCCAATCGGTCTGAAATTTTAATACAAACTCCTCGAGGGTGATGCGCAGGTGCTGTGACAATTTCAAGGCGATCGTCTTACGGGAAGGCTGTTAATCAGAAATGCGACATGTGGAAATCAAAAATATGCACAAAAAAATCGGCTTTTCTCTCACTCGCTCAATTTTTGTCCAATCGGTCTGAAATTTTAATACAAACTCCTCGTGGGTGATGCGTAGGTGCTATAAAAATCTCAAGGCGATCGTCCTACGGGAAGACCGTTAATCAGAAATCCCACATGTGGAAAGCAAAAATATGCACAAAAATCAGCTTTTCTCTCACTCGCTTAATTTGTGTCCAATCGGTCTGAAATTTTAATACAAACTCCTCGTGGGTGATGCGTAGGTGCTATAAAAATCTCAAAGCGATCGTCCTACGGGAAGGCTGTTAATCAGAAATCCGACATGTGGAAATCAAAATGCACAAAAAATCGGCTTTTCTCTCATTCGTTCACTCGCTCAATTTTTGTCCAATCGCACATGTGGGAAAAATTCAAGGCGATCGTCCTACGGGAAGGGCGTTAATGAGAAATCCGACATGTGGAAAGCAAAAATATGCACAAAAAAATCGGCTTTTCTCTCACTCGCTCAATTTTGGTCCAATCGATCTGAAATTTTAATACAAACTCCTCGTGGGTGATGCGCGGGTGCTGTGAAAAATTCAAGGCAATCGTCCTACGGGAAGGCCGTTAATCAGAAATCCGACACGTGGAAATCAAAAATATGCACAAAAAATCGGCTTTTCTCTCACTCGCTCAATTTTTGTCCAATCGGTCTGAAATTGTAACACAAACTCCTCGTGGGACATGCGTGGGTGCTATAAAAATCTCAAAGCGATCGTCCTACGGGAAGGTCGTTAATCAGAAATCCGACATGTAGAAATCAAAAATATGCACAAAAATCGGCTTTTCTCTCACTCGCTCAATTTTTGTCCAATCGGTCTGAAATTTCAATACAAACTCCTCGTGGGTGATGCGCAGGTGCTATAAAAATTTCAAGGCGATCGTCTAACGGGAAGGCCGTGAATCAGAAATCCGACATGTGGAAATCAAAATGCACAAAAAATCGGCTTTTCTCTCATTCGTTCAATCGGTCTGAAATTTTAATACAAACTCCTCGTGGGTGATGCGCAGGTGCTGTGAAAATTTCAAGGCGATCGTCCTACGGGAAGGCTGTTAATCAGAAATGCGACATGTGGAAATCAAAAATATGCACAAAAAAATCGGCTTTTCTCTCACTCTCTCGATTTTTGTCCAATCGGTCTGAAATTTTAATACAAACGCCTCGTGGGTGATGCGTAGGTGCTATAAAAATCTCAAGGCGATCGTCCTACGGGAAGGCCGTTAATCTGAAATCCGACATGTGGAAAGCAAAAATATGCACAAAAATCAGCTTTTCTCTCACTCGCTCAATTTTTGTCCAATCGGTCTGAAATTTTAATACAAACTCCTCGTGGGTGATGCGTAGGTGCTATAAAAATCTCAAAGCGATCGTCCTACGGGAAGGGCGTTAATGAGAAATCCGACATGTGGAAAGCAAAAATATGCACAAAAAAATCGGCTTTTCTCTCACTCGCTCAATTTTGGTCCAATCGATCTGAAATTATAATACAAACTTCTCGTGGGTGATGCACAGGTGCTGTTAAAATTTCAAGGCGATCGTCCTACGGGAAGTCTGTTAATCAGAAATGCGACATGTGGAAAGCAAAAATATGCACAAAAAAATCGGCTTTTCTCTCACTCGCTCAATTTTTGTCCAATCGGTCTAAAATTTTAATACAAACCCCTCGTGGGTGATTCGCAGGTGCTGTGAAAGTTTCAAGGCGATCGTCATACGGGAAGGCCGTTAATCAGAAATCCGACTTGTGGAAATCAAAAATATGCACAAAAAATCGGCTTTTCTCTCACTCGCTCAATTTTTGTCCAATCGGTCTAAAATTTTAATACAAACCCCTCGCGGGTGATTCGCAGGTGCTGTGACAATTTCAAGGCGATCGTCTTACGGGAAGGCTGTTAATCAGAAATGCGACATGTGGAAATCAAAAATATGCACAAAAAAATCGGCTTTTCTCTCACTCGCTCAATTTTTGTCCAATCGGTCTGAAATTTTAATACAAACTCCTCGTGGGTGATGCGTAGGTGCTATAAAAATCTCAAGGCGATCGTCCTACGGGAAGGCCGTTAATCAGAAATCCGACATGTGGAAATCAAAATGCACAAAAAATCGGCTTTTCTCTCACTCGCTCAATTTTTGTCCAATCGGTCTGAAATTTCAATACAAACTCCTCGTGGGTGATGCGCAGGTGCTATAAAAATTTCAAGGCGATCGTCTAACGGGAAGGCCGTTAATCAGAAATCCGACATGTGGAAATCAAAAATATGCACAAAAAATCGGCTTTTCTCTCACTCGCTCAATTTTTGTCCAATCGTACGTGTGGGAAAAATTCAAGGCGATCGTCCTACGGGAAGGGCGTTAATGAGAAATCCGACATGTGGAAAGCAAAAATATGCACAAAAAAATCGGCTTTTCTCTCACTCGCTCAATTTTGGTCCAATCGATCTGAAATTTTAATACAAACTCCTCGTGGGTGATGCGCGGGTGCTGTGAAAAATGGAAACTGTTTCTGCTGGTTCTCTGTTTCAACTGTGAATTGGATTCTAGGGTGGATGGAGTTCAGATGGTCTAATAGCCGTGTTTCATCTTGATGTTCCTCTATTACTACAAACGTGTCGTCGACCTTTTTGTACCAGCAGTAAGGTTGAAAAGTTCTTAGCGCTGTTTCTTTGAATGACGCCATGTAGATTTATGTGATAAGAGGACTTATCGGAGATCCCATGGGTAGGCCGTGTATTTGTTCGAAAAAATCATTCTTCCAGGTAAAATAAGTGGATGTTAAGCAGGCTTTAAGAAGGTCAATGATATTTTTTAGGCTGAGTTTAGTCTGAAGTTGTGGTATTATTTCTTGGATTTTGGTCTTAGTAACATCTAATGCTTCTGGGATTGATAAAGAGGTCGATGACATCGTAACTTACTATAGTTTTCCGTTGGTCTGGTTTGCTTTGATTTTTCTGTATAAATAGGCTGACTAGATGGATATTTGTCATTAACTTGAAAACGTGACCTGTATGTGTTACGAAACGTCGTTATTAAAGTATAGAGATCCCCCACATATACGTCACGTGGCCTTTGAAATCTGTACATACAGGGAAGGTTGTAAACTGAATACAGATATTGATTAGAATTAATTGATATTAAACTGTTAAACTAGTACTCATTGATTGGTCTATTAGCTAAATTGAGTTGAGTTGAGTTTAGCAATATCCGAACACAAATTAATCTATTAACAAAACTGAGTTGATTTTAAACCGTTATAATAGTACTCACTGAATACAGATTGGTCTATTAACTTCGACTGAGTTGATTTTCAACAGTTATACTATTACTCACTGAATACAGATTGGTCTATTAACTTCAACTGAGTTGATTTTAAACCGTTATAATAGTACTCACTGAATACAGATTGGTCCATTAACTAGACTGAGTTGATTTTCAACAGTTATAATAGTACTCACTGAATACGGAGTTGATTTTCAACTGTTATAATATTACTCACTGAATAATATAGATTAATCTATTAACTAGATTGAGTTGATTTTAAACTGTTAAATTAGTACTCACTGAATACCGAGTGGTCTGTTAACTAGACTGAGTTGATTTTAAACTAGTACTCACTCAATATAGATTAATCTATTAACTTGATTGAGTTGATTTTAAACCGAATACAGGTTGCAATCTACCAATGAGTGAGATGATTTTAAACTGTTAAAGTAGTGCTCACTTAATACATATTTTTGCTAACAATGTTCATTTTCACTTAAATTCCTCATCCAAGATTCCAAGTGCCACTGTATGGTATGTCATGACTCGGATAAACGTCAAATAAATTCTTCTAATATATTGTTTTTAATGCATTTTGTGATAATAATAACATTGAAAACAACTTATGAATAACAATCACTAGTGTAACGTTTCAACAAGTATCCTTGTTATAACGATCATGTGATACAAAAACCTGGGAGTAAGTAAGCATTTATTTAGAAGACGTACACGAGACTAACATGTACCACTGAAGCCAAAAGTTCCTGAGATTGACGAGTAATTTATTTGTTCCGTATTCCGCCAACAACCAGAAAATCCGGATACAACTATTTTTCGGAGTCATGATTTATGGGAAATTGATATAACTATACGAACCTTGTTACTAAAGTGGTAAACGTCTGGTGGGTGTTAAATGAGGTAAACGTGTGGTAAACTTTCAATGTGGTAACCGTCTGGTGGTAGTTGTTAAACGTGGTAAACGTGTGGTAGTTGTTAAATGAGGTAAACGTGTGATAGTTGTTAAATGTGGTAAACGTGTGGTAAACGTTCAATGTGGTAACCGTCTGGTGGGTGTTAAATGTGTACTTGCACCACGGACGCTGGGGCGTACCTATGTGGCACATATGGCTGAGTCACGGCATATATTTGATACTGGTTGAACAACATGAAGTAATGTAAATCAGAAAATGAGCGTTCATTGTGTCCCACTCCCTCAGCATCCTGGGCTGGCTATCACCATAAGATGTGTCCTTTGGGAATTCTTTACACAGCCGTTTGATGTGAACAAGAGTGCGTTATATGAGAGAGAAGATACTTGTTATTGAAACAGATAGTTGTTACAACATCCATGCAGGTATAACATAGGTTGTAATTCGGCTACCCAGCAGATACGAACAAACTACCCATTATTACACTGGACGAAATACCCAGCAATACTTAACTTCGCTCAATAACTTAATTTAATTCCAAAGAAACGTGTCATCAGCTTTTCTACCCAGCAGTTACGAACAAACTACCCAATAATACACTGGATTAAATACCCAGCAAAGCTTAACTTCCTTCAATAACTTAATTTAATTTCAAAGAAACATGTCATCAGCATTTCTACCCAGCAGTTACGAACAAACTACGGAGTGATACACTGAACGAAATACCCAGCAATACATGTACTTAACTTCCCTTAATAACTTTATTTCAAAGAAACATATCATCAGCTTTTCTACCCAGCAGTTACGAACAAACTACCCAGTAATACACTGAACGAAATACCCAGCAATACATGTACTTAACTTCCCTCAATAACTTTATTTCAAAGAAACATATCATCAGCTTTTCTACCCAGCAGTTACGAACAAACTACCCAGTAATACACTGGACGAAATACCCAGCAATACTTAACTTCCCTCAATAACTTTATTTCAAAGAAACATGCCATCAGCTTTTCTACCCAGCAGTTGCGAACAAACTATCCAGTAATACACTGAACGAAATACCCAGCAATACTTAACTTCCCTCTATAACTTAATTTCGCGCTCTCAAGGAATTCCCCCTGTCGGCCGAGTGCCCGTCTCGCAGTGGGAGGGAGAAGCGGGGAAAGAGGCGGTCGGGGCTACTGTTCCTCGAGGCGGCCAATGCGTGGCGTCGCGGTCTCGAGGAATTTCTACTGCCGGTCGGCCGAGTGCCCGTCTCGGAGTGGGAGAGAGAGGCAGGGAAAAGCAGGTGCTACAAAAATTTCAAGGCGATCGTCCAACGGGAAGGCCATTAAGCAGAAATCCAACATGTGGAAATAAAAATATGCACAAAAAATCGGCTTTTATCTCACTCGCTCAATTTTTGTCCAATCGGTCTGAAATTGTAATACAAACTCCTCGTGTGTGATGCGCAGGTGCTATACAAATTTCAAGGCGATCGTCTTACGGGAAGGCCGTTAATCAGAAATCCGACATGTGGAAAGCAAAAATATGCACAAAAAAAATCGGCTTTTCTCTCACTCGCTCAATTTTTTTCCAATCGGTCTGAAATTTTAATACAAACTCCTCGTGGGTGATGCACAGGAGCTGTCGTCTTACGGGAAGGCCGTTAATCAGAAATCCGACATGTGGAAATCAAAAATATGCACAAAAAAATCGGCTTTTCTCTAACTCGCTCAATTTTTGTTCAATCGGTCTGAAATTTTCATACAAACTCCTCGTGGGTGAAAATTTCAAGGCTATCGTCCTACGGGAAGGCCGTTATGCACAAAAAATCGGCTTTTCTCTCATTCGTTCAATCGGTCTGAAATTTTAATACAAACTCCTCGTGGGTGATGCGCAGGTGCTGTGAAAATTTCAAGGCGATCGTCCTACGGGAAGGCTGTTAATCAGAAATGCGACATGTGGAAATCAAAAATATGCACAAAAAAATCGGCTTTTCTCTCACTCTCTCGATTTTTGTCCAATCGGTCTGAAATTTTAATACAAACTCCTCGTGGGTGATGCGTAGGTGCTATAAAAATCTCAAGGCGATCGTTCTACGGGAAGGCCGTTAATCTGAAATCCGACATGTGGAAAGCAAAAATATGCACAAAAAATCGGCTTTTCTCTCACTCGCTCAATTTTTGTCCAATCGGTCTGAAATTTTAATACAAACTCCTCGTGGGTGATGCGTAGGTGCTATAAAAATCTCAAAGCGATCGTCATACGGGAAGGCCGTTAATCAGAAATCCGACTTGTGGAAATCAAAAATATGCACAAAAAATCGGCTTTTCTCTCACTCGCTCAATTTTTGTCCAATCGGTCTGAAATTTTAATACAAACTCCTCGTGGGTGATGCGCAGGTGCTGTGACAATTTCAAGGCGATCGTCTTACGGGAAGGCTGTTAATCAGAAATGCGACATGTGGAAATCAAAAATATGCACAAAAAAATCGGCTTTTCTCTCACTCGCTCAATTTTTGTCCAATCGGTCTAAAATTTTAATACAAACCCCTCGCGGGTGATTCGCAGGTGCTGTGAAAGTTTCAAGGCGATCGTCATACGGGAAGGCCGTTAATCAGAAATCCGACTTGTGGAAATCAAAAATATGCACAAAAAATCGGCTTTTCTCTCACTCGCTCAATTTTTGTCCAATCGGTCTGAAATTTTAATACAAACTCCTCGTGGGTGATGCGCAGGTGCTGTGACAATTTCAAGGCGATCGTCTTACGGGAAGGATGTTAATCAGAAATGCGACATGTGGAAATCAAAAATATGCACAAAAAAATCGGCTTTTCTCTCACTCGCTCAATTTTTGTCCAATCGGTCTAAAATTTTAATACAAACCCCTCGCGGGTGATTCGCAGGTGCTGTGAAAGTTTCAAGGCGATCGTCATACGGGAAGGCCGTTAATCAGAAATCCGACTTGTGGAAATCAAAAATATGCACAAAAAATCGGCTTTTCTCTCACTCGCTCAATTTGTGTCCAATCGGTCTGAAATTTTAATACAAACTCCTCGTGGGTGATGCGTAGGTGCTATAAAAATCTCAAAGCGATCGTCCTACGGGAAGGCTGTTAATCAGAAATCCGACATGTGGAAATCAAAAATATGCACAAAAAAATCGGCATTTCTCTCACTCGCTCAATTTTTGTCCAATCGGTCTGCAATTTGAATACAAACTGCTCGTTGGTGATGCGCAGGTGATGTCAAAGTTTCAAGGCGATCGTCCTACGGGAAGACCGTTAATGAGAAATCCGACACGTGGAAATCAAAAATATGCACAAAAAATCGGCTTTTCTCTCACTCGCTCATTTTTGTCCAATCGGTCTGAAATTTTAATACAAACTCCTCGTGGGTGATGCGTAGGTGCTATAAAAATCTCAAAGCGATCGTCCTACGGGAAGGCTGTAAATCAGAAATGCGACATGTGGAAAGCAAAAATATGCACAAAAAAATCGGCTTTTCTCTCACTCGCTCAATTTTTGTCCAATCGGTCTAAAATTTTAATACAAACCCCTCGTGGGTGATTCGCAGGTGCTGTGAAAATCTCAAAGCGATCGTCCTACAGGAAGGCTGTAAATCAGAAATCCGACTTGTGGAAAGCAAAAATATGCACAAAAAAATCGGCTTTTCTCTCACTCGCTCAATTTTTGTCCAATCGGTCTAAAATTTTAATACAAACCCCTCGTGGGTGATTCGCAGGTGCTGTGAAAGTTTCAAGGCGATCGTCATACGGGAAGGCCGTTAATCAGAAATCCGACTTGTGGAAATCAAAAATATGCACAAAAAATCGGCTTTTCTCTCACTCGCTCAATTTTTGTCCAATCGGTCTGAAATTTTAATACAAACTCCTCGTGGGTGATGCGCAGGTGCTGTGAAAATTTCAAGGCGATCGTCTTACGGGAAGGCTGTTAATCAGAAATCCCACATGTGGAAAGCAAAAATATGCACAAAAATCAGCTTTTCTCTCACTCGCTCAATTTGTGTCCAATCGGTCTGAAATTTTAATACAAACTCCTCGTGGGTGATGCGTAGGTGCTATAAAAATCTCAAAGCGATCGTCCTATGGGAAGGCTGTGAATCAGAAATCCGACATGTGGAAATCAAAAATATGCACAAAAAAATCGGCTTTTCTCTCACTCGCTCAATTTTGGTCCAATCGGTCTGAAATTTTAATACAAACTCCTCGTGGGTGATGCGTAGGTGCTATAAAAATCTCAAGGCGATCGTCCTACGGGAAGGCCGTTAATCAGAAATCCCACATGTGGAAAGCAAAAATATGCACAAAAATCAGCTTTTCTCTCACTCGCTCAATTTGTGTCCAATCGGTCTGAAATTTTAATACAAACTCCTCGTGGGTGATGCGTAGGTGCTATAAAAATCTCAAAGCGATCGTCCTATGGGAAGGCTGTGAATCAGAAATCCGACATGTGGAAATCAAAAATATGCACAAAAAAATCGGCATTTCTCTCACTCGCTCAATTTTTGTCCAATCGGTCTGCAATTTGAATACAAACTACTCGCTGGTGATGCGCAGGTGATGTCAAAGTTTCAAGGCGATCGTCCTACGGGAAGACCGTTAATGAGAAATCCGACACGTGGAAATCAAAAATATGCACAAAAAATCGGCTTTTCTCTCACTCGCTCAATTTTTGTCCAATCGCACGTGTGGGAAAAATTCAAGGCGATCGTCCTACGGGAAGGGCGTTAATGAGAAATCCGACATGTGGACGCAAAAATATGCACAAAAAAATCGGCTTTTCTCTCACTCGCTCAATTTTGGTCCAATCGATCTGAAATTTTAATACAAACACCTCGTGGGTGATGCGCGGGTGCTGTGAAAAATTCAAGGCGATCGTCCTACGGGAAGGCCGTTAATCAGAAATCCGACACGTGGAAATCAAAAATATGCACAAAAAATCGGCTTTTCTCTCACTCGCTCAATTTTTGTCCAATCGGTCTGAAATTGTAACACAAACTCCTCGTGGGACATGCGTGGGTGCTATAAAAATCTCAAAGCGATCGTCCTACGGGAAGGCCGTTAATCAGAAATCCGACATGTGGAAATCAAAAATATGCACAAAAATCGGCTTTTCTCTCACTCGCTCAATTTTTGTCCAATCGGTCTGAAATTTCAATACAAACTCCTCGTGGGTGATGCGCAGGTGCTATAAAAATTTCAAGGCGATCGTCTAACGGGAAGGCCGTTAATCAGAAATCCGACATGTGGAAATCAAAATGCACAAAAAATCGGCTTTTCTCTCACTCGCTCAATTTTTGTCCAATCGGTCTGAAATTTCAATACAAACTCCTCGTGGGTGATGCGCAGGTGCTATAAAAATTTCAAGGCGATCGTCTAACGGGAAGGCCGTTAATCAGAAATCCGACATGTGGAAATCAAAAATATGCACAAAAAATCGGCTTTTCTCTCACTCGCTCAATTTTTGTCCAATCGTACGTGTGGGAAAAATTCAAGGCGATCGTCCTACGGGAAGGGCGTTAATGAGAAATCCGACATGTGGAAAGCAAAAATATGCACAAAAAAATCGGCTTTTCTCTCACTCGCTCAATTTTGGTCCAATCGATCTGAAATTTTAATACAAACTCCTCGTGGGTGATGCGTAGGTGCTATAAAAATCTCAAAGCGATCGTCCTACGGGAAGGCTGTTAATCAGAAATCCGACATGTGGAAATCAAAAATATGCACAAAAAAATCGGCATTTCTCTCACTCGCTCAATTTTTGTCCAATCGGTCTGCAATTTGAATACAAACTGCTCGTTGGTGATGCGCAGGTGATGTCAAAGTTTCAAGGCGATCGTCCTACGGGAAGACCGTTAATGAGAAATCCGACACGTGGAAATCAAAAATATGCACAAAAAATCGGCTTTTCTCTCACTCGCTCAATTTTTGTCCAATCGGTCTGAAATTTTAATACAAACTCCTCGTGGGTGATGCGTAGGTGCTATAAAAATCTCAAAGCGATCGTCCTACGGGAAGGCTGTAAATCAGAAATGCGACATGTGGAAAGCAAAAATATGCACAAAAAAATAGGCTTTTCTCTCACTCGCTCAATTTTTGTCCAATCGGTCTAAAATTTTAATACAAACCCCTCGTGGG
This sequence comes from Patella depressa, assembly GCA_948474765.1. Taxonomy (NCBI): domain Eukaryota; kingdom Metazoa; phylum Mollusca; class Gastropoda; family Patellidae; genus Patella; species Patella depressa. Next base: position 2,041,703 of record OX419723.1, on the reverse strand, counting down.
TGATTCGCAGGTGCTGTGAAAGTTTCAAGGCGATCGTCATACGGGAAGGCCGTTAATCAGAAATCCGACTTGTGGAAATCAAAAATATGCACAAAAAATCGGCTTTTCTCTCACTCGCTCAATTTTTGTCCAATCGCACATGTGGGAAAAATTCAAGGCGATCGTCCTACGGGAAGGGCGTTAATGAGAAATCCGACATGTGGAAAGCAAAAATATGCACAAAAAAATCGGCTTTTCTCTCACTCGCTCAATTTTGGTCCAATCGATCTGAAATTTTAATACAAACTCCTCGTGGGTGATGCGCGGGTGCTGTGAAAAATTCAAGGCGATCGTCCTACGGGAAGGCCGTTAATCAGAAATCCGACATGTGGAAATCAAAAATATGCACAAAAATCGGCTTTTCTCTCACTCTCTCGATTTTTGTCCAATCGGTCTGAAATTATAATACAAACTTCTCGTGGGTGATGCACAGGTGCTGTTAAAATTTCAAGGCGATCGTCCTACGGGAAGGCTGTAAATCAGAAATGCGACATGTGGAAAGCAAAAATATGCACAAAAAAATCGGCTTTTCTCTCACTCGCTCAATTTTTGTCCAATCGGTCTAAAATTTTAATACAAACCCCTCGTGGGTGATTCGCAGGTGCTGTGAAAGTTTCAAGGCGATCGTCCTACGGGAAGGCCGTTAATCTGAAATCCGACATGTGGAAAGCAAAAATATGCACAAAAAATCGGCTTTTCTCTCACTCGCTCAATTTTTGTCCAATCGGTCTGAAATTTTAATACAAACTCCTCGTGGGTGATGCGTAGGTGCTATAAAAATCTCAAAGCGATCGTCCTACGGGAAGGTCGTTAATCAGAAATCCGACTTGTGGAAATCAAAAATATGCACAAAAAATCGGCTTTTCTCTCACTCGCTCAATTTTTGTCCAATCGGTCTGAAATTTTAATACAAACTCCTCGTGGGTGATGCGCAGGTGCTGTGACAATTTCAAGGCGATCGTCTTACGGGAAGGCTGTTAATCAGAAATGCGACATATGGAAATCAAAAATATGCACAAAAAAATCGGCTTTTCTCTCACTCGCTCAATTTTTGTCCAATCGGTCTAAAATTTTAATATAAACCCCTCGCGGGTGATTCGCAGGTGCTGTGAAAGTTTCAAGGCGATCGTCATACGGGAAGGCCGTTAATCAGAAATCCGACTTGTGGAAATCAAAAATATGCACAAAAAATCGGCTTTTCTCTCACTCGCTCTGAAATTTTAATACAAACTCCTCGTGGGTGATGCGTAGGTGCTATAAAAATCTCAAAGCGATCGTCCTACGGGAAGGCTGTTAATCAGAAATCCGACATGTGGAAATCAAAAATATGCACAAAAAAATCGGCATTTCTCTCACTCGCTCAATTTTTGTCCAATCGGTCTGCAATTTGAATACAAACTGCTCGTTGGTGATGCGCAGGTGATGTCAAAGTTTCAAGGCGATCGTCCTACGGGAAGACCGTTAATGAGAAATCCGACACGTGGAAATCAAAAATATGCACAAAAAATCGGCTTTTCTCTCACTCGCTCAATTTTTGTCCAATCGGTCTGAAATTTTAATACAAACTCCTCGTGGGTGATGCGTAGGTGCTATAAAAATCTCAAAGCGATCGTCCTACGGGAAGGCTGTAAATCAGAAATGCGACATGTGGAAAGCAAAAATATGCACAAAAAAATCGGCTTTTCTCTCACTCGCTCAATTTTTGTCCAATCGGTCTAAAATTTTAATACAAACCCCTCGTGGGTGATTCGCAGGTGCTGTGAAAGTTTCAAGGCGATCGTCATACGGGAAGGCCGTTAATCAGAAATCCGACTTGTGGAAATCAAAAATATGCACAAAAAATCGGCTTTTCTCTCACTCGCTCAATTTTTGTCCAATCGGTCTGAAATTTTAATACAAACTCCTCGTGGGTGATGCGCAGGTGCTGTGAAAATTTCAAGGCGATCGTCTTACGGGAAGGCTGTTAATCAGAAATGCGACATGTGGAAATCAAAAATATGCACAAAAAATCGGCTTTTCTCTCACTCGCTCAATTTTTGTCCAATCGGTCTGAAATTTTAATACAAACTCCTCGTGGGTGATGCGTAGGTGCTATAAAAATCTCAAGGCGATCGTCCTACGGGAAGGCCGTTAATCAGAAATCCCACATGTGGAAAGCAAAAATATGCACAAAAATCAGCTTTTCTCTCACTCGCTCAATTTGTGTCCAATCGGTCTGAAATTTTAATACAAACTCCTCGTGGGTGATGCGTAGGTGCTATAAAAATCTCAAAGCGATCGTCCTATGGGAAGGCTGTGAATCAGAAATCCGACATGTGGAAATCAAAAATATGCACAAAAAAATCGGCATTTCTCTCACTCGCTCAATTTTTGTCCAATCGGTCTGCAATTTGAATACAAACTACTCGTTGGTGATGCGCAGGTGATGTCAAAGTTTCAAGGCGATCGTCCTACGGGAAGACCGTTAATGAGAAATCCGACACGTGGAAATCAAAAATATGCACAAAAAATCGGCTTTTCTCTCACTCGCTCAATTTTTGTCCAATCGCACGTGTGGGAAAAATTCAAGGCGATCGTCCTACGGGAAGGGCGTTAATGAGAAATCCGACATGTGGAAAGCAAAAATATGCACAAAAAAATCGGCTTTTCTCTCACTCGCTCAATTTTGGTCCAATCGATCTGAAATTTTAATACAAACACCTCGTGGGTGATGCGCGGGTGCTGTGAAAAATTCAAGGCGATCGTCCTACGGGAAGGCCGTTAATCAGAAATCCGACACGTGGAAATCAAAAATATGCACAAAAAATCGGCTTTTCTCTCACTCGCTCAATTTTTGTCCAATCGGTCTGAAATTGTAACACAAACTCCTCGTGGGACATGCGTGGGTGCTATAAAAATCTCAAAGCGATCGTCCTACGGGAAGGCCGTTAATCAGAAATCCGACATGTGGAAATCAAAAATATGCACAAAAATCGGCTTTTCTCTCACTCGCTCAATTTTTGTCCAATCGGTCTGAAATTTCAATACAAACTCCTCGTGGGTGATGCGCAGGTGCTATAAAAATTTCAAGGCGATCGTCTAACGGGAAGGCCGTTAATCAGAAATCCGACATGTGGAAATCAAAATGCACAAAAAATCGGCTTTTCTCTCACTCGCTCAATTTTTGTCCAATCGGTCTGAAATTTCAATACAAACTCCTCGTGGGTGATGCGCAGGTGCTATAAAAATTTCAAGGCGATCGTCTAACGGGAAGGCCGTTAATCAGAAATCCGACATGTGGAAATCAAAAATATGCACAAAAAATCGGCTTTTCTCTCACTCGCTCAATTTTTGTCCAATCGTACGTGTGGGAAAAATTCAAGGCGATCGTCCTACGGGAAGGGCGTTAATGAGAAATCCGACATGTGGAAAGCAAAAATATGCACAAAAAAATCGGCTTTTCTCTCACTCGCTCAATTTTGGTCCAATCGATCTGAAATCGTGGGTGATGCGCGGGTGCTGTGAAAAATGGAAACTGTTTCTGCTGGTTCTCTGTTTCAACTGTGAATTGGATTCTAGGGTGGATGGAGTTCAGATGGTCTAATAGCCGTGTTTCATCTTGATGTTCCTCTATTACTACAAACGTGTCGTCGACCTTTCTGTACCAGCAGTAAGGTTGAAAAGTTCTTAGCGCTGTTTCTTTGAATGACGCCATGTAGATTTATGTGATAAGAGGACTTATCGGAGATCCCATGGTTTAGCCATATCCGAACACAAATTAATCTATTAACAAAACTGAGTTGATTTTAAACCGTTATAATAGTACTCACTGAATACAGATTGGTCTATTAACTTCGACTGAGTTGATTTTCAACAGTTATACTATTACTCACTGAATACAGATTGGTCTATTAACTTCAACTGAGTTGATTTTAAACCGTTATAATAGTACTCACTGAATACAGATTGGTCCATTAACTAGACTGAGTTGATTTTCAACAGTTATAATAGTACTCACTGAATACGGAGTTGATTTTCAACTGTTATAATATTACTCACTGAATAATATAGATTAATCTATTAACTAGATTGAGTTGATTTTAAACTGTTAAATTAGTACTCACTGAATACCGAGTGGTCTGTTAACTAGACTGAGTTGATTTTCAACAGTTATACTATTACTCACTGAATACAGATTGGTCTATTAACTTCAACTGAGTTGATTTTAAACCGTTATAATAGTACTCACTGAATACAGATTGGTCTATTAACTAGACTGAGTTGATTTTCAACAGTTATAATAGTACTCACTGAATACAGATTGGTCTATTAACTAGACTGAGTTGATTTTAAACCGTTATAATAGTACTCACTCTATACAGATTGGTCTATTAACTTCAACTGAGTTGATTTTAAACCGTTATAATAGTACTCACTGAATACAGATTGGTCTATTAACTAGACTGAGTTGATTTTCAACAGTTATAATAGTACTCACTGAATACGGAGTTGATTTTCAACTGTTATAATATTACTCACTGAATAATATAGATTAATCTATTAACTAGATTGAGTTGATTTTAAACTGTTAAATTAGTACTCACTGAATACCGAGTGGTCTGTTAACTAGACTGAGTTGATTTTAAACTAGTACTCACTCAATATAGATTAATCTATTAACTTGATTGAGTTGATTTTAAACCGAATACAGGTTGCAATCTACCAATGAGTGAGATGATTTTAAACTGTTAAAGTAGTGCTCACTTAATACATATTTTTGCTAACAATGTTCATTTTCACTTAAATTCCTCATCCAAGATTCCAAGTGCCACTGTATGGTATGTCATGACTCGGATAAACGTCAAATAAATTCTTCTAATATATTGTTTTTAATGCATTTTGTGATAATAATAACATTGAAAACAACTTATGAATAACAATCACTAGTGTAACGTTTCAACAAGTATCCTTGTTATAACGATCATGTGATACAAAAACCTGGGAGTAAGTAAGCATTTATTTAGAAGACGTACACGAGACTAACATGTACCACTGAAGCCAAAAGTTCCTGAGATTGACGAGTAATTTATTTGTTCCGTATTCCGCCAACAACCAGAAAATCCGGATACAACTATTTTTCGGAGTCATGATTTATGGGAAATTGATATAACTATACGAACCTTGTTACTAAAGTGGTAAACGTCTGGTGGGTGTTAAATGAGGTAAACGTGTGGTAAACTTTCAATGTGGTAACCGTCTGGTGGTAGTTGTTAAACGTGGTAAACGTGTGGTAGTTGTTAAATGAGGTAAATGTGTGGTAGTTGTTAAATGTGGTAAACGTGTGGTAAACGTTCAATGTGGTAACCGTCTGGTGGGTGTTAAATGTGTACTTGCACCACGGACGCAGGGGCGTACCTATGTGGCACATATGGCTGAGTCACGGCATATATTTGATACTGGTTGAACAACATGAAGTAATGTAAATCAGAAAATGAGCGTTCATTGTGTCCCACTCCCTCAGCATCCTGGGCTGGCTATCACCATAAGATGTGTCCTTTGGGAATTCTTTACACAGCCGTTTGATGTGAACAAGAGTGCGTTATATTTCAATACAAACTCCTCGTGGGTGATGCGCAGGTGCTATAAAAATTTCAAGGCGATCGTCTAACGGGAAGGCCGTTAATCAGAAATCCGACATGTGGAAATCAAAAATATGCACAAAAAATCGGCTTTTCTCTCACTCGCTCAATTTTTGTCCAATCGTACGTGTGGGAAAAATTCAAGGCGATCGTCCTACGGGAAGGGCGTTAATGAGAAATCCGACATGTGGAAAGCAAAAATATGCACAAAAAAATCGGCTTTTCTCTCACTCGCTCAATTTTGGTCCAATCGATCTGAAATTTTAATACAAACTCCTCGTGGGTGATGCGTAGGTGCTATAAAAATCTCAAAGCGATCGTCCTACGGGAAGGCTGTTAATCAGAAATCCGACATGTGGAAATCAAAAATATGCACAAAAAAATCGGCATTTCTCTCACTCGCTCAATTTTTGTCCAATCGGTCTGCAATTTGAATACAAACTGCTCGTTGGTGATGCGCAGGTGATGTCAAAGTTTCAAGGCGATCGTCCTACGGGAAGACCGTTAATGAGAAATCCGACACGTGGAAATCAAAAATATGCACAAAAAATCGGCTTTTCTCTCACTCGCTCAATTTTTGTCCAATCGGTCTGAAATTTTAATACAAACTCCTCGTGGGTGATGCGTAGGTGCTATAAAAATCTCAAAGCGATCGTCCTACGGGAAGGCTGTAAATCAGAAATGCGACATGTGGAAAGCAAAAATATGCACAAAAAAATCGGCTTTTCTCTCACTCGCTCAATTTTTGTCCAATCGGTCTAAAATTTTAATACAAACCACTCGTGGGTGATTCGCAGGTGCTGTGAAAGTTTCAAGGCGATCGTCATACGGGAAGGCCGTTAATCAGAAATCCGACTTGTGGAAATCAAAAATATGCACAAAAAATCGGCTTTTCTCTCACTCGCTCAATTTTTGTCCAATCGCACATGTGGGAAAAATTCAAGGCGATCGTCCTACGGGAAGGGCGTTAATGAGAAATCCGACATGTGGAAAGCAAAAATATGCACAAAAAAATCGGCTTTTCTCTCACTCGCTCAATTTTGGTCCAATCGATCTGAAATTTTAATACAAACTCCTCGTGGGTGATGCGCGGGTGCTGTGAAAAATTCAAGGCGATCGTCCTACGGGAAGGTCGTTAATCAGAAATCCGACATGTGGAAATCAAAAATATGCACAAAAATCGGCTTTTCTCTCACTCTCTCGATTTTTGTCCAATCGGTCTGAAATTATAATACAAACTTCTCGTGGGTGATGCACAGGTGCTGTTAAAATTTCAAGGCGATCGTCCTACGGGAAGGCTGTAAATCAGAAATGCGACATGTGGAAAGCAAAAATATGCACAAAAAAATCGGCTTTTCTCTCACTCGCTCAATTTTTGTCCAATCGGTCTAAAATTTTAATACAAACCCCTCGTGGGTGATTCGCAGGTGCTGTGAAAGTTTCAAGGCGATCGTCCTACGGGAAGGCCGTTAATCTGAAATCCGACATGTGGAAAGCAAAAATATGCACAAAAAATCGGCTTTTCTCTCACTCGCTCAATTTTTGTCCAATCGGTCTGAAATTTTAATACAAACTCCTCGTGGGTGATGCGTAGGTGCTATAAAAATCTCAAAGCGATCGTCCTACGGGAAGGTCGTTAATCAGAAATCCGACTTGTGGAAATCAAAAATATGCACAAAAAATCGGCTTTTCTCTCACTCGCTCAATTTTTGTCCAATCGGTCTGAAATTTTAATACAAACTCCTCGTGGGTGATGCGCAGGTGCTGTGACAATTTCAAGGCGATCGTCTTACGGGAAGGCTGTTAATCAGAAATGCGACATATGGAAATCAAAAATATGCACAAAAAAATCGGCTTTTCTCTCACTCGCTCAATTTTTGTCCAATCGGTCTAAAATTTTAATATAAACCCCTCGCGGGTGATTCGCAGGTGCTGTGAAAGTTTCAAGGCGATCGTCATACGGGAAGGCCGTTAATCAGAAATCCGACTTGTGGAAATCAAAAATATGCACAAAAAATCGGCTTTTCTCTCACTCGCTCTGAAATTTTAATACAAACTCCTCGTGGGTGATGCGTAGGTGCTATAAAAATCTCAAAGCGATCGTCCTACGGGAAGGCTGTTAATCAGATATCCGACATGTGGAAATCAAAAATATGCACAAAAAAATCGGCATTTCTCTCACTCGCTCAATTTTTGTCCAATCGGTCTGCAATTTGAATACAAACTGCTCGTTGGTGATGCGCAGGTGATGTCAAAGTTTCAAGGCGATCGTCCTACGGGAAGACCGTTAATGAGAAATCCGACACGTGGAAATCAAAAATATGCACAAAAAATCGGCTTTTCTCTCACTCGCTCAATTTTTGTCCAATCGGTCTGAAATTTTAATACAAACTCCTCGTGGGTGATGCGTAGGTGCTATAAAAATCTCAAAGCGATCGTCCTACGGGAAGGCTGTAAATCAGAAATGCGACATGTGGAAATCAAAAATATGCACAAAAAAATCGGCTTTTCTCTCACTCGCTCAATTTTTGTCCAATCGGTCTAAAATTTTAATACAAACCCCTCGTGGGTGATTCGCAGGTGCTGTGAAAGTTTCAAGGCGATCGTCATACGGGAAGGCCGTTAATCAGAAATCCGACTTGTGGAAATCAAAAATATGCACAAAAAATCGGCTTTTCTCTCACTCGCTCAATTTTTGTCCAATCGGTCTGAAATTTTAATACAAACTCCTCGTGGGTGATGCGCAGGTGCTGTGAAAATTTCAAGGCGATCGTCTTACGGGAAGGCTGTTAATCAGAAATGCGACATGTGGAAATCAAAAATATGCACAAAAAATCGGCTTTTCTCTCACTCGCTCAATTTTTGTCCAATCGGTCTGAAATTTTAATACAAACTCCTCGTGGGTGATGCGTAGGTGCTATAAAAATCTCAAGGCGATCGTCCTACGGGAAGGCCGTTAATCAGAAATCCCACATGTGGAAAGCAAAAATATGCACAAAAATCAGCTTTTCTCTCACTCGCTCAATTTGTGTCCAATCGGTCTGAAATTTTAATACAAACTCCTCGTGGGTGATGCGTAGGTGCTATAAAAATCTCAAAGCGATCGTCCTATGGGAAGGCTGTGAATCAGAAATCCGACATGTGGAAATCAAAAATATGCACAAAAAAATCGGCATTTCTCTCACTCGCTCAATTTTTGTCCAATCGGTCTGCAATTTGAATACAAACTACTCGTTGGTGATGCGCAGGTGATGTCAAAGTTTCAAGGCGATCGTCCTACGGGAAGACCGTTAATGAGAAATCCGACACGTGGAAATCAAAAATATGCACAAAAAATCGGCTTTTCTCTCACTCGCTCAATTTTTGTCCAATCGCACGTGTGGGAAAAATTCAAGGCGATCGTCCTACGGGAAGGGCGTTAATGAGAAATCCGACATGTGGAAAGCAAAAATATGCACAAAAAAATCGGCTTTTCTCTCACTCGCTCAATTTTGGTCCAATCGATCTGAAATTTTAATACAAACACCTCGTGGGTGATGCGCGGGTGCTGTGAAAAATTCAAGGCGATCGTCCTACGGGAAGGCCGTTAATCAGAAATCCGACACGTGGAAATCAAAAATATGCACAAAAAATCGGCTTTTCTCTCACTCGCTCAATTTTTGTCCAATCGGTCTGAAATTGTAACACAAACTCCTCGTGGGACATGCGTGGGTGCTATAAAAATCTCAAAGCGATCGTCCTACGGGAAGGCCGTTAATCAGAAATCCGACATGTGGAAATCAAAAATATGCACAAAAATCGGCTTTTCTCTCACTCGCTCAATTTTTGTCCAATCGGTCTGAAATTTCAATACAAACTCCTCGTGGGTGATGCGCAGGTGCTATAAAAATTTCAAGGCGATCGTCTAACGGGAAGGCCGTTAATCAGAAATCCGACATGTGGAAATCAAAATGCACAAAAAATCGGCTTTTCTCTCACTCGCTCAATTTTTGTCCAATCGGTCTGAAATTTCAATACAAACTCCTCGTGGGTGATGCGCAGGTGCTATAAAAATTTCAAGGCGATCGTCTAACGGGAAGGCCGTTAATCAGAAATCCGACATGTGGAAATCAAAAATATGCACAAAAAATCGGCTTTTCTCTCACTCGCTCAATTTTTGTCCAATCGTACGTGTGGGAAAAATTCAAGGCGATCGTCCTACGGGAAGGGCGTTAATGAGAAATCCGACATGTGGAAAGCAAAAATATGCACAAAAAAATCGGCTTTTCTCTCACTCGCTCAATTTTGGTCCAATCGATCTGAAATCGTGGGTGATGCGCGGGTGCTGTGAAAAATGGAAACTGTTTCTGCTGGTTCTCTGTTTCAACTGTGAATTGGATTCTAGGGTGGATGGAGTTCAGATGGTCTAATAGCCGTGTTTCATCTTGATGTTCCTCTATTACTACAAACGTGTCGTCGACCTTTCTGTACCAGCAGTAAGGTTGAAAAGTTCTTAGCGCTGTTTCTTTGAATGACGCCATGTAGATTTATGTGATAAGAGGACTTATCGGAGATCCCATGGTTTAGCCATATCCGAACACAAATTAATCTATTAACAAAACTGAGTTGATTTTAAACCGTTATAATAGTACTCACTGAATACAGATTGGTCTATTAACTTCGACTGAGTTGATTTTCAACAGTTATACTATTACTCACTGAATACAGATTGGTCTATTAACTTCAACTGAGTTGATTTTAAACCGTTATAATAGTACTCACTGAATACAGATTGGTCCATTAACTAGACTGAGTTGATTTTCAACAGTTATAATAGTACTCACTGAATACGGAGTTGATTTTCAACTGTTATAATATTACTCACTGAATAATATAGATTAATCTATTAACTAGATTGAGTTGATTTTAAACTGTTAAATTAGTACTCACTGAATACCGAGTGGTCTGTTAACTAGACTGAGTTGATTTTCAACAGTTATACTATTACTCACTGAATACAGATTGGTCTATTAACTTCAACTGAGTTGATTTTAAACCGTTATAATAGTACTCACTGAATACAGATTGGTCTATTAACTAGACTGAGTTGATTTTCAACAGTTATAATAGTACTCACTGAATACAGATTGGTCTATTAACTAGACTGAGTTGATTTTAAACCGTTATAATAGTACTCACTCTATACAGATTGGTCTATTAACTTCAACTGAGTTGATTTTAAACCGTTATAATAGTACTCACTGAATACAGATTGGTCTATTAACTAGACTGAGTTGATTTTCAACAGTTATAATAGTACTCACTGAATACGGAGTTGATTTTCAACTGTTATAATATTACTCACTGAATAATATAGATTAATCTATTAACTAGATTGAGTTGATTTTAAACTGTTAAATTAGTACTCACTGAATACCGAGTGGTCTGTTAACTAGACTGAGTTGATTTTAAACTAGTACTCACTCAATATAGATTAATCTATTAACTTGATTGAGTTGATTTTAAACCGAATACAGGTTGCAATCTACCAATGAGTGAGATGATTTTAAACTGTTAAAGTAGTGCTCACTTAATACATATTTTTGCTAACAATGTTCATTTTCACTTAAATTCCTCATCCAAGATTCCAAGTGCCACTGTATGAGTAGTTAGGGCGCCTGGTCAGGAACTTTTTTTGCACGTGCGTGCGCGCATGCGCGTGCGTGCATGGGCGTGCACGTGACCTTGCACTGGATGACCCCTGGCACGTGCGTGACCCCTGGCACGTGCGTGACCCCTTGCACGTGCGTGACCCCCTGCGTGACCCCTTGCACGTGCGTGACCCCTTGCACGTGCATGACGTACGAAGAGGGGCGCGCGCGGGAAAAGAGAGAGAGAGAGAGACAGAGAGAGAGAGAGAGAGAGAGAAAAGAAGAAGAAGAAGAAGAAGAGGAGAAGCAGGGAGAGGCAAGAAGGGGAAACAACTCTTTTCCATTGATTAAGTTGGCCCTGAAAAGGGCCGTTGTCCTCTCAATGAGAGGGTTAACAGGAACATCTTGGATGATCCGCCGAGTACCGTGGAACAGGTCGCTTCTCGCATTTTACAGCATGCTTCGACCGCCTTTGGTAGGTGTTCGACACATCTACCCCACACCAGAAGCAGACCAAGTAATCGACCTCCGGACTGTTCCCCTTAGACAAAGGGTAATACCCCCCACAAGTGGCGCAATATCTTTTATCTTTTCGATCCATTTTGCTTGTGACTTCTTTGGGCTTTGACACTCCTATTTATAGTTCGAGACGGGACGAGTCTAAGGTGTTGGGACGATACCATTTTCCACCAATCAGAATAGCATGACGTCACATGACGTCACATGACGTCACAAACAACAGACACGTGATATGTTGTCGACATTTTATTGAACATATTTACAAAGCATTTTATTCAACACAAAATGAACACAAATTTAATTGAACTTGAATTGAACACAAAAAACATATTTACAGAGCAAAAAAGCATCGACATCGTTGTCCCTTCTTCTGGTCTTTTTGCAAGTCGGGAAAATGATCCCTAGCCCATTGTTCGACGAGTATATCGTTCACACGATACACGTGCCCGAACACCGAAAGGGCGTGCGGGGAGGGAACGTGAAACCGATGACACAAATAATACAAACAATAATGGCCGCAGACGACACTCTCGAGTCCCTGAATCCATCGGGGTTGGTAGTGGAGTTGTAGATCTTGGACGAAACGTCGAAAGGCTTCTCCGTAAACATCAGGGGGACACCCGTAGGAATCGAAGAAGGTAATGTGATCTGGTCCTTCGCACACAAACACGGTCCAGTGTCTACCGGGTTGATCTTCGTCGTCCGTGTTGATGACGTAGGCTTTGGGGTACGAGGTCGGGCGCAGTATATCCAGATGATTACGAGCCCCACACGCCCCCGAACACGTTAGAGGGGAGGTGTTTTTTCTAAAGCCCGTGTCAGTTGTCGATTGGAGAGAGCCTCACCAATCTGTGATGACTTGTCGGTTGGCGTCGATTTCCAAGACATTGTCGTATTCGGCAAACAGAACAAGACTGAGGTGATTGGTCGGGGCCGCACCGAACTTGAGTTCCAAAGACAGGTTACCCGCTGCTTGGGATGAAAGTAGTTACCGTCGGCTCCGTGGTCGTTGGTCAAATCGAAACAATACAAAGTGTACCCATTGATATAGTCGTTGAAAGGGAGGTCCAGGTCTTCTCGGGTGTTTAAGACGGCCACTCTTTTCATCAAATCCAGGTATGGTGCGATGGCTTGTCGCTGGGGAAAATCGACGTCGTATTCGTCCACAATTTCCCCGTTCTTGGTCAATTTGATGTTCTGCAATTGATTGTGTTCGAATTGGAAGGGATTTCTGTTTTTTCTTCCGTCGTAGGCCGTGTTACGTACCATACCCACGATTAATCTCTTGGGAAGGCTTTCGTTGACAAACAGATTGTCTAGGACGTGACTGGCACGATTGTCGGGAATGACCATATCGCGGACCACCACGCGTTTCAGGGATACTTGGCGTTGGACGATTGAAGTTGCGCGGCCACCGTGTGTAGGTACTGGGAGCCAGAGTGACGAACGGGATATCCAGGTAGGCTTTGGTGAACTCGACTTTGTAGTCTTCGGCATCGTTGCCTTCGCCGTACATCAGAAAAAATTTCGGGGATTGCTTTTCCAATTTCAACCGCAAGTCCACACCGTCCAGCAGATACCGATCTTGTAAACACATGTCCAAGTGTAGACGCGACTGCAATTCAAAGGTGCGACTGGCAGCGATGGTTTTTCTGGCGTTGTTCCAATCCTTTGTTACTCGGAGCCTGTCGTCCACCGTCTCCGGCGGTGGCGACGGATTTCGTGGAATTGAACTGCCCGGCGGTATCTTTTTCCCACAGGACTTGTTTCGACAGATGGTCGTTCTTGGCTCCCTTACCGAAACTCAGCAAATTCTCCAAGTAAGCCCGGTAGGGATAGGTGGGCAGAGAGGTGGTGACCAAAGTTTCGGCATCCTTTCCCAGGCGTAATTTGACGTCTTTAAACAACGAATGAAACAAGTTGTTAATGGGTGCGACTTGACTATCCGCATCCAGGTCATCCCCGTTGTTCTTGGTCACCTTCAGGGCCACGTGCAGTGTCATGTTGGCCAGATCGATGAAATCGGTGGTGGCATTGGAAATATAAAATTCGATGGGTCCGTCGTGGTTCAAGTCGGGCGTCAGTGGATACTTTCTGATTTTCGTCACCTTGTTTATGGCCGTCTGCGTGTCGGGTACACTGAACAAATCCTGCAATTCGTCTCGCGCGCAGGGACAGGAATCATTGCGCATTACCTGCGTAGCCATGGTCGAAGATATCTAGTTTACGTCGCTTGTGAGAGGTGACCTGTGTCTTCTTCTTCCTCTTCGGACGATGTGAAGTGGACGGGGTTCGTGAGGGGTCTTTTATAGGTTCCAGGTGGGCGACCACGTTCTTGAGTGTGTCGGACATCGTGTTTGACACCGCGGGGCGAAGCGTGTCCTGGGCGACTTTCTTCCAGTTCCATTTTTCACGACCACTGACGGCGTCGAGCACGCTTTGCCCCACTTTGGGTAACACTTGGGCCACATTCTTTTTCACGGCAGCTTTACCGGCCGACCACAAGGTCTTCCCGACCGATTTGACGACATTCAATAACCCCGACCATCGACCGGCACCCTGTTGTCTCAGAATTCCTCCCCTGTACACCACCAGACCATTGCCAGCCCCTCGCTGTCTGAGCACTCCACCTTTGTACACTCGAATCATCATCGGCGGCGAAAATGAAGTTGGGTCACCACCTTACCGTCGAGAAATGGCACGGCTTTCCCCATTCCGTTCCTTATATAGAGACCAATGGAGCTTAGTCGACTGTACTTCAGAGGTAAGTAGTGAATCCTGGCGGGGCGGTGATACAATCGTCGACTGGGAATCACGTCCAACAAGGTAGCCTTCACGTCGCCCACGGTCTGGGGTTCGATAATGTCCGTGTAGATGTAAAACAGATCGTACTGGATTTGAAGATTTGGGGTGTGGTGGGCGTAGAAATACCGTAGACTTTGGCCATCGGCGCCGGTCATATCGATTGACTGCAGGGAAACCAACAGTTCGTTTCCAGGCCATCCCAACATGGATACGATGGGTCCACACAGACGAAGTTCGATTTTCGGCAACACGTCAAACCAGAAAAGCGACTGCACGTGATTGATCTTCAGATACACTTTGTCGTTGGTGTTGTCTCTCTTGAAAGACACGAAGGGACCTCTTGAAACGGCCCCTTGGCGCATCACCTCTCGAGTTTCGTACTCGGTCTGCTCTTGCTTCTCGTGGTCGGTCATTTCCTTGTTATTGGGATCCAAACGAACGGGTTTATGGGCCAAATGATTGTAGATGGGAGGCAGGTTCCACAAATCATTCAGTCTGGTGTTCAGGACAGTCAGGATATGCCTCAGCGAGTCGTAGTCGTCACTCTTGATGTGCGTTTCCATTTCGATGGATCCCTTGATCTCATCACCCTTTACACCTTTGAAACAATTCGACGGGTCGATTCTGTGGCGGTCCCGGCATATCTTCACTTCGGGTTCGTCGCTCGGGGGCGACCATGGATGAATGCGTAAGCCGATCGTGTTGTCTCGTTGATCGATGTTTTGCCATTGGTCAGGTAACGTGATCATGGACAGACCCACTTCCCATTCCCGGTGATCGACGAGAAGTGGCGGGTCCAGATGTGTATGATACGTGGAGACTTTGTTGTCGGGATACCACGACATGGAACTGTCACTAGGGAGCGTGAGGTAAAAGGGCCGGTCGTTGTTCATTATGTTTGGTTTTCAAGGTTGGAGAAGGTAACAGGTAACCCAAGGTACTGGAAAGCAAGGCCGTCCACAACGTGGTCTGCGAACCGTCGGGTTTGAAAGCCAGTTGGGACAAAGAAACTCCCGCCACGACGTACACTAAAATCACTTGACAGAAAAAGACGATTTCCGCTTGTGGCACACGTTTTCCCAAGAGCGACCAATTGTGGGCACTCGCGGACGTAGACGTGGTTTCGTCTTGCATGTTGACTGATGTCGGCGTCTGTCGCTCCTATTTATACGTTTTGGAGACTGGTCCTGTCGATCCACGAATTAAAACTTGCCGGATAGCCCAACCATTTCACCAATACTTTGTCTTTTTTTCTTTCGAGTACTCTTTCGATGGGAAAGATCTCATCGTCGTTGACTTGGACCGCTTGCAATTCTTCGGGATAGAAGGTGCCCTGTATGGGTTCGCCTCTTTCGTCCAACAGTTTGTAACCGGGACCGACGTTGGGTGCGACGTTGAACGTTTCCAGAGTCCAGTTGGGCCAGTAACCTTTGTCGAAGGCACCATGTTTCGGCAAAGCCAAACGTACGGTCGTACCAATGTCCATTGATTTTTTCTTTTTCGGGGGACGTGGAGGAGGCGTTGTCAACATCCACTCGTGTTCGGGGCGAACGTCTTTGGGCGCCATTCCGATGGTCCGATGTCGTCTAGCATTGTAAGCTCGAACCAGGTCGTCTAGTACGTCAATGTACCGTTGTGTTTGTCGATGAGTAAAGTATCGCCACATGCGTTCTTTCAGGGTCCGTTGAAATCGTTCGACCACACTGGCTTTGGTTTCGACGTTGTGTGTCACGAAAAAATGAATTTTTTTCTTCTTCAGGTACGCCTGCATTTTTCGATTGAGGAATTCGGTACCTTTGTCCGTTTGAAGTCGCAGGGGTTGTCGACTTTGAAAGATTTGACGAAAGGCATCCACCAAACTGTCCCCCGTCTTGTTTTTGAGGGGCAACACCCAAGCATACTTGGAAAACACGTCGATGACGCACAGCAAATACCGGTATCCCTCATTCTGTTTGGCCAAGGCCGACATGTCGCTCAAATCGGCTTGCCACTGATGATCTATGCCGGCCACCACCGTGGGAGACCGCGAGAATTTCTTTTTCAATGGTTTGTGCAAGGTGTACGCCCTTTGTTGTTTCAACCATGCCTTGACTTTGTCCAAGGACACATCGGTAGCTTTGTGAAGACCCAGAGCGCCACCGAAAGCGGCCGGGTGATTCGGGTCGTAATACACTTTCTTCAGCTTTCGTTCCATGTTTCAGCAGGTGTCCCTATGAACAGGCTATTTATAGTTTTTGCAAGGAGAGCCATCTTCTGGTAGGTATACTAGGGGTATCCGAACTGGAGATTTTCTTCTTTCTCGGGCGTCGCGGCGGAGTCCGTGTCGGTGGCGTGGACAATACGTTCCATCGATCTTGATTCCCGATGGCTTCGCGCGGTACGTTCGTGGCCTTCAAACTTTGCATCACGCCAAACCATCCCACGGGAGCCTGGGTATTCTTTCGCCGACGAACCAAATCGTTCACAATGTCAATGGCATTGGTGTTGGGTACGGGTACCCCATTCCGAACCAATTCCAAGTTCTCGTTCCACGACCAAGGTGTCTTTTCTTTCATGTGTTTCAACAAAAGGCGAGCTCGATGTTGATAAGGTCGAGGGACCGACTCCAGGATGGGTGCCTCCGAATTTTCTTCTTCTCTTGGCTCGGGTATGTTGTCGTCCAACAAGGGAACAACCTGTTTTCTTTTCCTTTGCATCGTTTGATAACGATGTAACAACTGTCCGTACCGTTGCATTTTATTTTCGTCGGTTAGGGTGGGATCGTTTAGCACGTGTTGCATGTCTTGGTGGACATTCTCGACGGCCTGCTGCAGTGGATCTCGATCGTACGCGGGTTCGACTGGCATGACTTCGACGGGTTTGACGTCGATGGGTCCGTCGAAGGGTACCAGTTTCATTTTCTTGGCGAATTTCATCTTTGGGAAAGGACCTAAACAATCGGGTATAGAATCCCCCTTTCTGTTGCTTCAGAAGTCGCCGACGGGTCTTCCAAGGTGTTTTAGACGTGCCCAAACGTCGTAACAAGGGGGCGTCCTTTTTCAAGCGCTTGACTTCTTTGTCGGTCACAGGAACGTTGCCGCGAATCAGGTTTCCAATACACTCACACACACCGTCGACGATGGGCTGGGTCTCGAGTAAAAGAGGACGGTCTTTCGGTGCAGTGTTCAATAGATACCGCAGTGTCTCCATGACTGAGCTCGGGGCCGTTCTCCGGTTCCCTTTTTATACCTTTCTGTCCACGGGGTTATCCACCAAATAGTTTAGATAGCTCGGCAGCCATAGCGTTCGCTCTATCGCGCGTTCTAAGGAAGGGATGTTTACCACCCTTTTGTCCACCCAATAGATTAGATACCAAGGGGGCCAAAGCCGGGAGGGCCATGGCCAGCAATGCCCCGATGGCACCACCCTGTTGATCGACAAGTCGTCGTTTGACGTTGGGGGATGTTCGTGGATTACTCAGTTTGCGAAGCAACGCTCGATGCTGGTTCAATTCTTCGGTACTCAGACCCCTTCCGCGCTGAGCGGCCCGTCGAACGAATTGATTTCGTTTTTTGTTTCTTTCCTCTTGCAGTCTTTCCTTCCATCGCAGCAAGATACGAATCAGCACACCCCCAAAAAACCCACGTCCCCCGGGTTTCATGATCAGGGAGAGTTTTTCGGTCGTCGGCATGTTTCTCTCCGTCAGTTGGGTCAACACTTGTCGATTTCGTTCCACCCATTTCTTGTGCTGGGCATGTAGGGGTTGAATGTTACCCTTCAGCAAATGGTTGGCCGCCAACTTGAACCACTGCAACAATCCAATACGTGCCCGGCCCGTATTCTTGACCAACTGTCCATAAGCCATATCGGGAGTCAGATGTTGTAATTTGCGAATGAAGGACTTGAGTCCTTTCATAGAACTCTTCTTTTCTCTTCGTGGTCTGCGAAAGATCGGAGAGGGAGACCGAGAAGCGGAGGGTGGTGACGTGGGACGTGGAGGTGTGACCGGTAAGGTGAGTCGTGGAGGTGTAACCGGTAAGGTACGGCGTGGTGGTGTGGCCGGTAAGGGAGACATGGGACTCGTGGGTGGTGTCAACGACGGGGGTAACCATTGTCTTCTGGGGGCCCTCATTCTCGGGCGAGTCTGACTTCGTACCGTGGGATCACGAAGGTCCGGTGCCAGGGTCGGGAACGTCGCCCTGGGAAGGGTGGGAGATGGGTGTTTCCTCTGCGTATTCTTCGTGCGAGCCATCGTGACAAACAAGAGTCATTTCGAGGTACAGGTCCCCCTTTTATACTTTTTGGACGTAGACGATGGGTGGTTCCTCTTGGGGTAAAATGTTGGATCTCAGTCGCAATGTTTCGGGAGTGTCGGGCTTCAAATCAACGAGTAAGTAACTGCGAGGGGTACTCGTCGCATCTTCATAAGCTTCTTGCATATACTTGGAGCGGGAAGGGTACATCTGACGGGCCAACACACCAATTTGCGAGGCGTCTCGGGGATTTTTGAACAAGACCAGGTAATGGGCATTCAGACTGATGGTACGCTGTTGCTTGTCAAACAAGTTTTGCACAATGTAAATGACACTCGTGTCGTGGTGATGACTCTTTTTCGTGAACCACTTTTGCAATATCTCCGTGTCTTCTCCCATCAAATCATCCACGACTAAGACTTGTGGACCTTTGACTTGACCCATCACGTCGTCAATATCCGTCAAGCCTTTGACATAAGTGTAGGGAAAGCGATCGTAACTCTCTTGCCATTCGCCATAAGCCCACACGATACGTTGGGGAGGGACGTCGAACAGGGACGCTTGAAGAAATTTCTGCACAAAGACCGTCTTTCCAACACCCGTTGGACCACTGACTAACATGGTAAAGGGATGTTTGAACGTCACATCCATCTTGCACTGTTTCCCCCATTCCCTTTTCCCCCTGCCTTTTATACCTTCGCGCCAGAACAACAGACATGGAATGAAATTAGAACACAATTTATTTTACAAAAAATACAAAAAGAACATTCAATACAACAATTCAAAAAAACATATCATACAAAGGAAAAGAAAAAACTGTTAGTTATCGCGTTCTCTCTTCAGGATCTCTTGTCTCACCCAGGGTACATTTCTCAGGACGCGAGGAATCCAATACACATGTCCCAAAAGCTTCTGCATCGTGTCGTGTGGGTGCCAGTCTTCCACTTCAGCAAACGTGACGACGACGGGTATCCATTCACTCATATCGAAACAAGGGGGATACGACAAGACTTCGGTCATATCTCTCGGACCCGCATATTGGATGAGTGCTCGGGAAAAACTTTCTGCTTCCTTCTCTGCCAACAAGAGGACAGCCGGCTTCGGGATTTCACCGTTCGAAGTTTCACCGTTTTCACTGGTAGTCGGGAGAATAGTGGGTGGAATAGAAAGCTTCGTCGGCTGTTTTCTTTTTTTCTTTGTATCGTCTGTAGAGCTCGAACGCTTCTCCGCACCAGTACCAGTATCGCTGACTGCGGGTGTTGTCTCTGGGCATGTCGATGTTGTTGTCGAACATGCGACTGGCAACGGCTTCAAAGTTGTTTTCTGTTTGGATTTCTTCTTGGCACTCGAGCAGGCCGTGTCCGAGCTGTCCACAGTTGAGGCACTTGTGATTTTCGTCGGTGGGTCTCTTGATTCCGTAACACTTTCTTTTGACAGTTTCTTTTCTTTCTTCATCACTCTTCGCTTTTTGGGCTTCGGTTCGTTTTCCACACTGGGGTGCCCAGTGTCCTGGTTCTCCACAGAGGTAACAATTTCCATAGGAACCATAGGCTGGTCTGTCTTGTCTTGGTTTTCGTTGCTGTTGTTGTTGGGAACGAGCAGGGCAGTCTCTATACCAGTGTCCGACATTGTTACAGGAGAAACAAGCTTGACTAGCCATCGAGAGCAGAATGAAATTGCAGTGTGACACTTCGCTTCTTATAGTCCTGGTCGTGACGTCACTCGCTTTTGATTGGTTCTTTCTTTTCCTTCGTTTTGATTGGTTCGTTGTTTAGTCTATGATTTCCAGGCTTTCCACGTACTTTTTCACTTCGTCCCAATCGACCAAGGCTTCACTCACGTGACAGGCTTCCAAAAATGTCATCAGGTCGGCTCGATTACCGTGTTTTTGTCGCCAATGGTTGAACACGGTGAAAATTTGCATGCGCACACTGTTAGGATGACTCATCTTGGCTTGACTGATTCGCGCTTCTCTGATCCCCAGATGTCTGCCAATACATTCCCAGCCTTCTCCCAGTTTACCGGACATGACATTGATATCCATTTGATCCAGAGACCATCGTTTCTTTCTCTTCGGCAAGTCGTCCATCCACTGGCGTATGGGGTCTTCTTTCTGTTCGACGAACTCGTCTTTGCGTTTGATCAACGCGGTCTTAAAGCCCGGTACCACCGTCCAGAACTTTTTCAAGGCTTTCTCGACGTCTTCTCGCCATCGTTGTTCGTCCTCCCACGTCTTGACTTGATCCCGTGGATCGTCCATCATACTGCCTAGCACGCTATCGATGTCTTGCAGTTTCGGCTCGTCCACCCAGAGGTAGTGATTGTAATCGTCCACGGGGTGTGAGGGTTGACCCGTTATGGAAGAAACGCCTAGTCCCAGACACGAGTGGTATCTCTGACTGGGATGTTCGTACTTGCAGCCGATACACTCTTCGTGTTGCCTTTCTTCTATAATGGGTAGGAAACATTTCAACACTCGAAAGTTGAGCCATCGTCGTCTAAGTTTCTCGATCATCTCCGTATTTTCTGCCGGTTCGTCATCTTCTTTGTTTGATCGCCATCGTCCTGAGACCCGAAAGTCAGTATCCATAGGGGTAAGTGTTGCTCGGTTGGCCATCGTCATTGAATTGAACAAACCGCTTGTCATACACGATTTTATACCGCTTGTTCTCGGGGCGTGTCCAAAGACGGCGGTCACGTGATCTGGTAATCTTGAACGGATTGGCTATGACCAGAGGTTCGTTTTGATGGACGTGCCGTACATTCTCCTTCATGATGGCGTAATTCAGCTGTTGGGAGGCACGATAATTCAAGGTGAATCCCCGGACTTTACATACAGTTTTACCATCGCTCTGGCGGTACGCGTAATTCTTTGGTCCTCCGCTAACAAATTCTCGAATGGTGACATCTTCGGGCAACTCGTTCTTCCACTGGCCCAAACTAGAACCTTCCGGGGGATTCCATGACGTGGGGTGGTATTGATAGATGACGCTATCGGTGTCAAAATAGCATACACGCTCTCCCAACTTTTCCAAGACGGAATAGAGTTTTAAACGGGCCTGGGCCGTGACAAAGGCGGCGATAACCACGTTGGTGATGGGACAGGGTGCCACGTGTTCTTCTTTCTTCAGCGTTTCCACCAAGACCATATTGTCGTTCACTAACTGCACATCTCGTACGGTCTGGGTCACGTCCAACATTTTTTCAAAGTAGACGCTGGGCTCCGTGATGTACTCTGTTTTGGGAAAGTTGTCTCTCTGTCCGAATTTACCCCATGCTGTGTTCAATTGTAACTTGCTAAACGCCCGCATTCCTTTGTTGGGTTTTATCGACGCGGGATCCAGACGAATACCTTCCGTGTCGTACACGTCGTTAACGAAGCGGGCCTTGTCTTCTTCGGTGTGGCAGGTGTCGGGATAACCGCTGCTTTCCATCTTCTTCTTGAGGTAGTGATTAATGTACCCCGTAAACAGACCGCCCGTTTTGGCCTCGGGATCGTAGGTGCTGAATTCTTTCCAGTGCCAGACTTCGTAGACTTTCAGTACTTTGTATCCTAGGGCCACCGCTTTCTTCAGTTCCAGGGTGACAAACGTACCCACCCAGGCTCGCTGTTCGTCGGTGTGATCACACGATTGGTATTCGGCAATCTCCCCGTGTTGCATGTGTTCGTCGACGCAGCTTCGACACAGGGCAAACACCAATTTCTGTTTGCGTCGAAACGGGAGCACTGGATGGTACAGGCCACGGGGCGGCAAGACGGAACACTGGATCAATCCTTCGTACTGTTGCCACTGGTCTTGA
Organism: Patella depressa; assembly: GCA_948474765.1. NCBI lineage: Eukaryota > Metazoa > Mollusca > Gastropoda > Patellidae > Patella > Patella depressa. The sequence continues at coordinate 2,019,059 of OX419723.1, read as the reverse complement.
TCGGGCTGTGTGACGATCGTGGGTTCCTTGATGGGAAAGGTACCGTACTTGCAGATGTAAGGGTACAGGGACACCACGTCGATGTAGCGCATGTCTTCCACCGACTCGTTCACCAACAGTTGGATGGCATTGGTTCTTCCGCCGAAGAAAGCGTTGCGGGGCATCAGAGGTTCGGGAGCGGGCCATTGCTGATCTTCCAAGCCTTGTAAAAATTCGTTCATCTCGGGATCGTGGTGTCGTTCTTCCTCCATCTCACATTCCCACATGACGCGGATGGTCTTCATACCGTACTGTTCCTGGAGTCGACGGTGACGTTCTTGTGTCTTCTGGTACAAGTCCCTCATACTGCGAGATGGATCGTAGGGATGTTTATGCTGAACGTCTTGGACGGGACCCGGATAACATTTGGGACAACCGTGAAAGGCACACCCGTGAAACTCGTACACCGTACCCGTGGTCGTGTCCATACCATCTAAACTGTAAGGGCCAACTCGGCATTCATTACCGTTGCGGGCGTGTCGAATGTTGGGTAGTGGCGTCTGGTTTCGGAATGCAGCCATGGTCTGTCGATGTTGTTCCCATTCCAACCATCGAAGGGCTTTGTTGGACTGTTGTCGAGGCTGGAAGCGGTGCCAGTCCTTACCAGGTTTTGGCTCTTGCATCAGGGCTCGAGGAATGACGACGAGGGTGTCTTTTGTGAGGTAGTGCGTGCGTAACACGCGACTGCAGGCAGAGGCCAGGGTCAAACTCTTTTCAAAGGGATCGATTCCCGTGTCCATGAGGAATATCTCGCGAAACACACCACAGCATCGGCGGAGGACATCGACGTCACTTTTACAGTAGGCGAGAATTTCCTGGCGAAAATCAAAGACGTCGTGACGGTGTTGCTCGTACCACTCGTGAAATTTTTCTCGTTCAGTCACACTCATGCCATCCGGATCGTAATCGGTGTCGGGAGGATAGGCGCCCACGTAATCTTCGTTCTCCGGTTTGTTGAAGTGGTGAGGGAAGTAACCTTTCTTGAGTTCTTGCAGGCCAAAGGTCTTGGGCATGTCCCGTAAAGCCATCGGTAGAAAGTTGAGTGAATCGATGAATTTTACCGTACCGACAGTGATCGTCATCGCTTTACCACCATTCATAATCACTTCGGGTTGCGCCACGGAATGTTTGTGCAGCGTCTGTAAAATCAGTAGGCCGTCGTAACCTTTAAAGTTGTGAGCCACGGCAATCACGGGACTCGATTCGTGACTGTCATGTTTCCGACCATTTACCACCGTACCGTGAGCAGCGAGTTGTAGAAACCATTTTCCCACATCGTCCAGTGTGTCTGGGCCTTTAAACACAATTTCCCGTTGGTGATTCCAATACGTGTCACAGTGCTCACAGGGATCTTGGTTGTCGATACAAAAGTGACAGCAGGTTTGCAGGACACATAGGTTGGGAATGTGTTCACCGGTATCTTGCTGGCATTCAAAGTCGAAGAAGACGAAACGGGTCAACGTTGATTTCTGTAGTTTGTCGATTTGGGTCTTTCGGTCTTTGTTCATGTCGATGGGTGATTTCAGTGGTTGGATGTAGCAAAACTGTTTCTCAGCCGTGTGCCACTCTCGACAGATGGAACATTCGTATTCTCCGCATCGATGTTCTTCCAAATTTCGTTTGGCCTTGATGACGTCCCACTCTTTTTGACATTTCTCACATTTCTTCCATCGATGACACACACTGCACTTGGCTCTGGAACGGGTGGCGAGATGATTGTCGAAACACTGGCGGCTCACAAACACACGATGACAACGGTAACACGTCTTTGTGTTGGGATCGGGTGGACAGGGTGGACCCACTGTCTTGCATCCATGACACATGACGTGACACGCGTGTTTCTCTGCATGATCGTATCCTACCTGACAGGTCTCGCAAAAATACGACCTTTCCACAAAGGCGGGCATGGAGGTAATGACGTCGTAATGTCTGTCGTGTAAATACAGGTTGAGATGTTTTGGGGTCCCGGTGACGTGTTTTGTTCCCCGATAGATCGCCTTCCCAAAGATGGCTCGAGAGAAAACATTGAGTTGGTATCCTTGCTCTCCCAAATACTTGGCGTACAATTCCCAGGTTTCCGTCCCCGTGCAGGCTTGTCTGGCTCCTCCGACGGCATCGATGAGTGCTTCCGTTTTTCTGGTCTGCCATGTTCGGGGTCCTGTGTGGCTGGTTAATCTCTTCCGCTCTCTTTCCCATTCAGGCGTGTCTTGTTTGTTGGCATAATGCCGGGCGACGACAATGGCTCGCTGAAAACAGAGTTCGTCGGCATTCTTTATGGTGACCAGACATCTTTTTTTCTTTAAATAATCTTCGAAATTAGCACTGTGTCTCTTCTTCGTGTTTGTTCCACTACCTCTACCATCGGGAGGGGACACGTGACAAATACTCATGGACATGCGTTGATCTAATCTAAATTCTTCGTTACTCTGTAACACGGCAGCCACTTTCTGCAAAACGTCTTCGGCTTTTAACAAACGATGTTCACGGAACGGTAACCAAATAGGTGTTTTGAGTCCTGGGTGACTGATGGCGATTCTAACATAATCACTTTCTCTGGCGTCCAAGGTTCGGCGAATTTCCTCGATGATGGCCTCAAAAGTGTCGTGTAGTTGTTGTGGTACATCGTTGGCTGGAACGTGGGACCAATCTTCCAGAAAATCTATCTCCACACACAGTGATTCGGTTCTAAACAATCGGCTGTATCGTCTATCCACGGGTCGTAAAGAATAACTCATCTTGCTTCGCTCGCTGATCGCATATCAATGTTCGAAGCTGTCGCGTCTCGGCCTTTTTATTCCAGTCACCCATGAATGGACTCGTCCATGACGTCATATCCTTCAAATGGACTCGTCCGTGACGTCATATCCATGCCATTACACATGTGCAATACTTAACGTCAGGTTACATGCGGTTGTGTAATACTGGATTTTCCATACGTGTATTTTTAGCATCCAACGTACACACATGCGCTGTATAACGTTACATCGCGTCTATATTTAGCCTCCAACGTACGCATAACGTTGCATCACGTCTATATTTAGCCCACAACGTTCAACCTACGATGCATAACGTGATGCTCAGTACTTTGACGTCACTCCATGAATGGACTCGTCTGTGACGTCATACCACTCAAATGGACTCGTCCTTACGGTTTTAAAACGACACAACACACGTCTCTCTATCAGTATCAGAATGGATGCTCCGGTGTTACGCATCGAAGACAACCGCAGTACGGATACTCTCATGTATCTCAGGGGTCACACGCTTGCCGTGATTACCCCTGACGATATCTTCGTCTTACCTGACGAGGTATTAAAAACACCTCCCAGGAAAAGACCTCCTCCCGAATTAGTGGAGGCCATTAGACGCAACCGACATAAAGTGCGTCGTACCCTCACATTCTAGTGCTCGCATTCGAGTGAGGACCAACGGCCCTTTTCAGGGCCAACTTAATCAATGGAAAAGAGTTGTTTCCCCTTCTTGCCTCTCCCTGCTTCTCCTCTTCTTCTTCTTCTTCTTCTTTTCTCTCTCTCTCTCTCTCTCTCTGTCTCTCTCTCTCTCTCTTTTCCCGCGCGCGCCCCTCTTCGTACGTCATGCACGTGCAAGGGGTCACGCACGTGCAAGGGGTCACGCAGGGGGTCACGCACGTGCAAGGGGTCACGCACGTGCCAGGGGTCACGCACGTGCCAGGGGTCATCCAGTGCAAGGTCACGTGCACGCCCATGCACGCACGCGCATGCGCGCACGCACGTGCAAAAAAAGTTCCTGACCAGGCGCCCTAACTACTGTATGGTATGTCATGACTCGGATAAACGTCAAATAAATTCTTCTAATATATTGTTTTTAATGCATTTTGTGATAATAATAACATTGAAAACAACTTATGAATAACAATCACTAGTGTAACGTTTCAACAAGTATCCTTGTTATAACGATCATGTGATACAAAAACCTGGGAGTAAGTAAGCATTTATTTAGAAGACGTACACGAGACTAACATGTACCACTGAAGCCAAAAGTTCCTGAGATTGACGAGTAATTTATTTGTTCCGTATTCCGCCAACAACCAGAAAATCCGGATACAACTATTTTTCGGAGTCATGATTTATGGGAAATTGATATAACTATACGAACCTTGTTACTAAAGTGGTAAACGTCTGGTGGGTGTTAAATGAGGTAAACGTGTGGTAAACTTTCAATGTGGTAACCGTCTGGTGGTAGTTGTTAAACGTGGTAAACGTGTGGTAGTTGTTAAATGAGGTAAATGTGTGGTAGTTGTTAAATGTGGTAAACGTGTGGTAAACGTTCAATGTGGTAACCGTCTGGTGGGTGTTAAATGTGTACTTGCACCACGGACGCAGGGGCGTACCTATGTGGCACATATGGCTGAGTCACGGCATATATTTGATACTGGTTGAACAACATGAAGTAATGTAAATCAGAAAATGAGCGTTCATTGTGTCCCACTCCCTCAGCATCCTGGGCTGGCTATCACCATAAGATGTGTCCTTTGGGAATTCTTTACACAGCCGTTTGATGTGAACAAGAGTGCGTTATATGAGAGAGAAGATACTTGTTATTGAAACAGATAGTTGTTACAACATCCATGCAGGTATAACATAGGTTGTAATTCGGCTACAGGTGAGACAATGTTTGATATTTGTAAAGTAGTTGGATATTTGTTTGTTTGTTTTGTCCAATCAATCTGAAATTTTTATACAAACTGCTCGTGGGTCATGCGCAGGTGATGTCAAGGCGATCGTCCTACGGGAAGGCCGTTAATGAGAAATCCGACACGTGGAAATCAGAAATCCGACACGTGGAAATCAAAAATATGCACAAACAATCGGCTTTTCTCTCACTCGCTCAATTTTTGTCCAATCAATCTGAAATTTTTATACAAACTGCTCGTGGGTGATGCGCAGGTGATGTCAAAGTTTCAAGGCGATCGTCCTACGGGAAGGCCGTTAATGGAAAAATCCGACACGTGGAAATCAAAAATATGCACAAAAAATCGGCTGTTCTCTCACTCGCTCAATTTTTGTCCAATTTTCAAGGCGATCGTCTAACGGGAAGGCCGTTAATCAGAAATCCGACATGTGGAAATCAAAAATATGCACAAAAAATCGGCTTTTCTCTCACTCGCTCAATTTTTGTCCAATCGATCTGAAATTTTAATACAAACTCCTCGTGGGTGATGCGCGGGTGCTGTGAAAAATTCAAGGCGATCGTCCTACGGGAAGGCCGTTAATCAGAAATCCGACACGTGGAAATCAAAAATATGCACAAAAAATCGGCTTTTCTCTCACTCGCTCAATTTTTGTCCAATCGGTCTGAAATTTCAATACAAACTCCTCGTGGGTGATGCGCAGGTGCTATAAAAATTTCAAGGCTATCGTCCTACGGGAAGTCCGTTAATCAGAAATCCGACACGTGGAAATCAAAAATATGCACAAAAAATCGGCTTTTCTCTCACTCGCTCAATTTTTGTCCAATCAATCTGAAATTTTTATACAAACTGCTCGTGGGTCATGCGCAGGTGATGTCAAGGCGATCGTCCTACGGGAAGGCCGTTAATCAGAAATCCGACATGTGGAAATCAAAAATATGCACAAAAAATCGGCTTTTCTCTCACTCGCTCAATTTTTGTCCAATCGTACGTGTGGGAAAAATTCAAGGCGATCGTCCTACGGGAAGGGCGTTAATGAGAAATCCGACATGTGGAAAGCAAAAATATGCACAAAAAAATCGGCTTTTCTCTCACTCGCTCAATTTTGGTCCAATCGATCTGAAATTTTAATACAAACTCCTCGTGGGTGATGCGCGGGTGCTGTGAAAAATTCAAGGCGATCGTCCTACGGGAAGGCCGTTAATCAGAAATCCGACACGTGGAAATCAAAAATATGCACAAAAAATCGGCTTTTCTCTCACTCGCTCAATTTTTGTCCAATCGGTCTGAAATTGTAACACAAACTCCTCGTGGGTGATGCGTAGGTGCTATTTTGGTCCAATCGATCTGAAATCGTGGGTGATGCGCGGGTGCTGTGAAAAATGGAAACTGTTTCTGCTGGTTCTCTGTTTCAACTGTGAATTGGATTCTAGGGTGGATGGAGTTCAGATGGTCTAATAGCCGTGTTTCATCTTGATGTTCCTCTATTACTACAAACGTGTCGTCGACCTTTCTGTACCAGCAGTAAGGTTGAAAAGTTCTTAGCGCTGTTTCTTTGAATGACGCCATGTAGATTTATGTGATAAGAGGACTTATCGGAGATCCCATGGTTTAGCCATATCCGAACACAAATTAATCTATTAACAAAACTGAGTTGATTTTAAACCGTTATAATAGTACTCACTGAATACAGATTGGTCTATTAACTTCGACTGAGTTGATTTTCAACAGTTATACTATTACTCACTGAATACAGATTGGTCCATTAACTAGACTGAGTTGATTTTCAACAGTTATAATAGTACTCACTGAATACGGAGTTGATTTTCAACTGTTATAATATTACTCACTGAATAATATAGATTAATCTATTAACTAGATTGAGTTGATTTTAAACTGTTAAATTAGTACTCACTGAATACCGAGTGGTCTGTTAACTAGACTGAGTTGATTTTCAACAGTTATACTATTACTCACTGAATACAGATTGGTCTATTAACTTCAACTGAGTTGATTTTAAACCGTTATAATAGTACTCACTGAATACAGATTGGTCTATTAACTAGACTGAGTTGATTTTCAACAGTTATAATAGTACTCACTGAATACAGATTGGTCTATTAACTAGACTGAGTTGATTTTAAACCGTTATAATAGTACTCACTCTATACAGATTGGTCTATTAACTTCAACTGAGTTGATTTTAAACCGTTATAATAGTACTCACAGAATACAGATTGGTCTATTAACTAGACTGAGTTGATTTTCAACAGTTATAATAGTACTCACTGAATACGGAGTTGATTTTCAACTGTTATAATATTACTCACTGAATAATATAGATTAATCTATTAACTAGATTGAGTTGATTTTAAACTGTTAAATTAGTACTCACTGAATACCGAGTGGTCTGTTAACTAGACTGAGTTGATTTTAAACTAGTACTCACTCAATATAGATTAATCTATTAACTTGATTGAGTTGATTTTAAACCGAATACAGGTTGCAATCTACCAATGAGTGAGATGATTTTAAACTGTTAAAGTAGTGCTCACTTAATACATATTTTTGCTAACAATGTTCATTTTCACTTAAATTCCTCATCCAAGATTCCAAGTGCCACTGTATGGTATGTCATGACTCGGATAAACGTCAAATAAATTCTTCTAATATATTGTTTTTAATGCATTTTGTGATAATAATAACATTGAAAACAACTTATGAATAACAATCACTAGTGTAACGTTTCAACAAGTATCCTTGTTATAACGATCATGTGATACAAAAACCTGGGAGTAAGTAAGCATTTATTTAGAAGACGTACACGAGACTAACATGTACCACTGAAGCCAAAAGTTCCTGAGATTGACGAGTAATTTATTTGTTCCGTATTCCGCCAACAACCAGAAAATCCGGATACAACTATTTTTCGGAGTCATGATTTATGGGAAATTGATATAACTATACGAACCTTGTTACTAAAGTGGTAAACGTCTGGTGGGTGTTAAATGAGGTAAACGTGTGGTAAACTTTCAATGTGGTAACCGTCTGGTGGTAGTTGTTAAACGTGGTAAACGTGTGGTAGTTGTTAAATGAGGTAAATGTGTGGTAGTTGTTAAATGTGGTAAACGTGTGGTAAACGTTCAATGTGGTAACCGTCTGGTGGGTGTTAAATGTGTACTTGCACCACGGACGCAGGGGCGTACCTATGTGGCACATATGGCTGAGTCACGGCATATATTTGATACTGGTTGAACAACATGAAGTAATGTAAATCAGAAAATGAGCGTTCATTGTGTCCCACTCCCTCAGCATCCTGGGCTGGCTATCACCATAAGATGTGTCCTTTGGGAATTCTTTACACAGCCGTTTGATGTGAACAAGAGTGCGTTATATGAGAGAGAAGATACTTGTTATTGAAACAGATAGTTGTTACAACATCCATGCAGGTATAACATAGGTTGTAATTCGGCTACAGGTGAGACAATGTTTGATATTTGTAAAGTAGTTGGATATTTGTTTGTTTAAACACAGGTAAATATATTAAACAGGTGTTAAGATATATCCATATATACCTTGTGTTGTGTTTTATTATGAATAGTGATCCGTGCTTCTAGATGTCATTTAAAGAATTGAAACTAACTGACCCTATGATTATTACTGACCATTTATAAGAAACCTGACGTACGTTACAAGTATTGACGAGTTTAAGCGACAACTGACAACACGTATATTTCTCACCGGTTTCCATGAATAGTAACCACAATAAAAATAACCACGGATAAAAATTATGACCAGTAGATTGTCAACAAACAAATAATAAGGGGGGGGGGGGGGTATTTGACCGGCCATGGAGCGATGATGACTATGTTGTATGCGGCCGGTGGCTTTAACAGGCAGCCACGCCATCACTGGAGTCTTGAATGACAATATGATTATTTCACAGGTTGATGATTGTAAATTACTTGCAGGTCGGGGTTTTGGCCTAAATTAATCGATTTATGAGATATATTATTTGACAAAGATTATAATCCCACTGCTTAATTTTGTGTTAAAATTCAAGGCGATCGTCCTACGGGAAGGCCGTTAATCAGAAATCCGACACGTGGAAATCAAAAATATGCACAAAAAGTACTCACTGAATACGGAGTTGATTTTCAACTGTTATAATATTACTCACTGAATAATATAGATTAATCTATTAACTAGATTGAGTTGATTTTAAACTGTTAAATTAGTACTCACTGAATACCGAGTGGTCTGTTAACTAGACTGAGTTGATTTTAAACTAGTACTCACTCAATATAGATTAATCTATTAACTTGATTGAGTTGATTTTAAACCGAATACAGGTTGCAATCTACCAATGAGTGAGATGATTTTAAACTGTTAAAGTAGTGCTCACTTAATACATATTTTTGCTAACAATGTTCATTTTCACTTAAATTCCTCATCCAAGATTCCAAGTGCCACTGTATGGTATGTCATGACTCGGATAAACGTCAAATAAATTCTTCTAATATATTGTTTTTAATGCATTTTGTGATAATAATAACATTGAAAACAACTTATGAATAACAATCACTAGTGTAACGTTTCAACAAGTATCCTTGTTATAACGATCATGTGATACAAAAACCTGGGAGTAAGTAAGCATTTATTTAGAAGACGTACACGAGACTAACATGTACCACTGAAGCCAAAAGTTCCTGAGATTGACGAGTAATTTATTTGTTCCGTATTCCGCCAACAACCAGAAAATCCGGATACAACTATTTTTCGGAGTCATGATTTATGGGAAATTGATATAACTATACGAACCTTGTTACTAAAGTGGTAAACGTCTGGTGGGTGTTAAATGAGGTAAACGTGTGGTAAACTTTCAATGTGGTAACCGTCTGGTGGTAGTTGTTAAACGTGGTAAACGTGTGGTAGTTGTTAAATGAGGTAAATGTGTGGTAGTTGTTAAATGTGGTAAACGTGTGGTAAACGTTCAATGTGGTAACCGTCTGGTGGGTGTTAAATGTGTACTTGCACCACGGACGCAGGGGCGTACCTATGTGGCACATATGGCTGAGTCACGGCATATATTTGATACTGGTTGAACAACATGAAGTAATGTAAATCAGAAAATGAGCGTTCATTGTGTCCCACTCCCTCAGCATCCTGGGCTGGCTATCACCATAAGATGTGTCCTTTGGGAATTCTTTACACAGCCGTTTGATGTGAACAAGAGTGCGTTATATGAGAGAGAAGATACTTGTTATTGAAACAGATAGTTGTTACAACATCCATGCAGGTATAACATAGGTTGTAATTCGGCTACAGGTGAGACAATGTTTGATATTTGTAAAGTAGTTGGATATTTGTTTGTTTAAACACAGGTAAATATATTAAACAGGTGTTAAGATATATCCATATATACCTTGTGTTGTGTTTTATTATGAATAGTGATCCGTGCTTCTAGATGTCATTTAAAGAATTGAAACTAACTGACCCTATGATTATTACTCAATTTTTGTCCAATCAATCTGAAATTTTTATACAAACTGCTCGTGGGTCATGCGCAGGTGATGTCAAGGCGATCGTCCTACGGGAAGGCCGTTAATGAGAAATCCGACACGTGGAAATCAAAAATATGCACAAAAAATCGGCTTTTCTCTCACTCGCTCAATTTTTGTCCAATCGTACGTGTGGGAAAAATTCAAGGCGATCGTCGTACGGGAAGGGCGTTAATGAGAAATCCGACATGTGGAAAGCAAAAATATGCACAAAAAAATCGGCTTTTCTCTCACTCGCTCAATTTTGGTCCAATCGATCTGAAATTTTAATACAAACTCCTCGTGGGTGATGCGCGGGTGCTGTGAAAAATTCAAGGCGATCGTCCTACGGGAAGGCCGTTAATCAGAAATCCGACACGTGGAAATCAAAAATATGCACAAAAAATCGGCTTTTCTCTCACTCGCTCAATTTTTGTCCAATCGGTCTGAAATTGTAACACAAACTCCTCGTGGGTGATGCGTAGGTGCTATAAAAATCTCAAAGCGATCGTCCTACGTGAAGGCCGTTAATCAGAAATCCGACACGTGGAAATCAAAAATATGCACAAACAATCGGCTTTTCTCTCACTCGCTCAATTTTTGTCCAATCAATCTGAAATTTTTATACAAACTGCTCGTGGGTGATGCGCAGGTGATGTCAAAGTTTCAAGGCGATCGTCCTACGGGAAGGCCGTTAATGGAAAAATCCGACACGTGGAAATCAAAAATATGCACAAAAAATCGGCTGTTCTCTCACTCGCTCAATTTTTGTCCAATTTTCAAGGCGATCGTCTAACGGGAAGGCCGTTAATCAGAAATCCGACATGTGGAAATCAAAAATATGCACAAAAAATCGGCTTTTCTCTCACTCGCTCAATTTTTGTCCAATCGATCTGAAATTTTAATACAAACTCCTCGTGGGTGATGCGCGGGTGCTGTGAAAAATTCAAGGCGATCGTCCTACGGGAAGGCCGTTAATCAGAAATCCGACACGTGGAAATCAAAAATATGCACAAAAAATCGGCTTTTCTCTCACTCGCTCAATTTTTGTCCAATCGGTCTGAAATTTCAATACAAACTCCTCGTGGGTGATGCGCAGGTGCTATAAAAATTTCAAGGCTATCGTCCTACGGGAAGTCCGTTAATCAGAAATCCGACACGTGGAAATCAAAAATATGCACAAAAAATCGGCTTTTCTCTCACTCGCTCAATTTTTGTCCAATCAATCTGAAATTTTTATACAAACTGCTCGTGGGTCATGCGCAGGTGATGTCAAGGCGATCGTCCTACGGGAAGGCCGTTAATCAGAAATCCGACATGTGGAAATCAAAAATATGCACAAAAAATCGGCTTTTCTCTCACTCGCTCAATTTTTGTCCAATCGTACGTGTGGGAAAAATTCAAGGCGATCGTCCTACGGGAAGGGCGTTAATGAGAAATCCGACATGTGGAAAGCAAAAATATGCACAAAAAAATCGGCTTTTCTCTCACTCGCTCAATTTTGGTCCAATCGATCTGAAATTTTAATACAAACTCCTCGTGGGTGATGCGCGGGTGCTGTGAAAAATTCAAGGCGATCGTCCTACGGGAAGGCCGTTAATCAGAAATCCGACACGTGGAAATCAAAAATATGCACAAAAAATCGGCTTTTCTCTCACTCGCTCAATTTTTGTCCAATCGGTCTGAAATTGTAACACAAACTCCTCGTGGGTGATGCGTAGGTGCTATTTTGGTCCAATCGATCTGAAATCGTGGGTGATGCGCGGGTGCTGTGAAAAATGGAAACTGTTTCTGCTGGTTCTCTGTTTCAACTGTGAATTGGATTCTAGGGTGGATGGAGTTCAGATGGTCTAATAGCCGTGTTTCATCTTGATGTTCCTCTATTACTACAAACGTGTCGTCGACCTTTCTGTACCAGCAGTAAGGTTGAAAAGTTCTTAGCGCTGTTTCTTTGAATGACGCCATGTAGATTTATGTGATAAGAGGACTTATCGGAGATCCCATGGTTTAGCCATATCCGAACACAAATTAATCTATTAACAAAACTGAGTTGATTTTAAACCGTTATAATAGTACTCACTGAATACAGATTGGTCTATTAACTTCGACTGAGTTGATTTTCAACAGTTATACTATTACTCACTGAATACAGATTGGTCTATTAACTTCAACTGAGTTGATTTTAAACCGTTATAATAGTACTCACTGAATACAGATTGGTCCATTAACTAGACTGAGTTGATTTTCAACAGTTATAATAGTACTCACTGAATACGGAGTTGATTTTCAACTGTTATAATATTACTCACTGAATAATATAGATTAATCTATTAACTAGATTGAGTTGATTTTAAACTGTTAAATTAGTACTCACTGAATACCGAGTGGTCTGTTAACTAGACTGAGTTGATTTTCAACAGTTATACTATTACTCACTGAATACAGATTGGTCTATTAACTTCAACTGAGTTGATTTTAAACCGTTATAATAGTACTCACTGAATACAGATTGGTCTATTAACTAGACTGAGTTGATTTTCAACAGTTATAATAGTACTCACTGAATACAGATTGGTCTATTAACTAGACTGAGTTGATTTTAAACCGTTATAATAGTACTCACTCTATACAGATTGGTCTATTAACTTCAACTGAGTTGATTTTAAACCGTTATAATAGTACTCACTGAATACAGATTGGTCTATTAACTAGACTGAGTTGATTTTCAACAGTTATAATAGTACTCACTGAATACGGAGTTGATTTTCAACTGTTATAATATTACTCACTGAATAATATAGATTAATCTATTAACTAGATTGAGTTGATTTTAAACTGTTAAATTAGTACTCACTGAATACCGAGTGGTCTGTTAACTAGACTGAGTTGATTTTAAACTAGTACTCACTCAATATAGATTAATCTATTAACTTGATTGAGTTGATTTTAAACCGAATACAGGTTGCAATCTACCAATGAGTGAGATGATTTTAAACTGTTAAAGTAGTGCTCACTTAATACATATTTTTGCTAACAATGTTCATTTTCACTTAAATTCCTCATCCAAGATTCCAAGTGCCACTGTATGGTATGTCATGACTCGGATAAACGTCAAATAAATTCTTCTAATATATTGTTTTTAATGCATTTTGTGATAATAATAACATTGAAAACAACTTATGAATAACAATCACTAGTGTAACGTTTCAACAAGTATCCTTGTTATAACGATCATGTGATACAAAAACCTGGGAGTAAGTAAGCATTTATTTAGAAGACGTACACGAGACTAACATGTACCACTGAAGCCAAAAGTTCCTGAGATTGACGAGTAATTTATTTGTTCCGTATTCCGCCAACAACCAGAAAATCCGGATACAACTATTTTTCGGAGTCATGATTTATGGGAAATTGATATAACTATACGAACCTTGTTACTAAAGTGGTAAACGTCTGGTGGGTGTTAAATGAGGTAAACGTGTGGTAAACTTTCAATGTGGTAACCGTCTGGTAGTAGTTGTTAAACGTGGTAAACGTGTGGTAGTTGTTAAATGAGGTAAATGTGTGGTAGTTGTTAAATGTGGTAAACGTGTGGTAAACGTTCAATGTGGTAACCGTCTGGTGGGTGTTAAATGTGTACTTGCACCACGGACGCAGGGGCGTACCTATGTGGCACATATGGCTGAGTCACGGCATATATTTGATACTGGTTGAACAACATGAAGTAATGTAAATCAGAAAATGAGCGTTCATTGTGTCCCACTCCCTCAGCATCCTGGGCTGGCTATCACCATAAGATGTGTCCTTTGGGAATTCTTTACACAGCCGTTTGATGTGAACAAGAGTGCGTTATATGAGAGAGAAGATACTTGTTATTGAAACAGATAGTTGTTACAACATCCATGCAGGTATAACATAGGTTGTAATTCGGCTACAGGTGAGACAATGTTTGATATTTGTAAAGTAGTTGGATATTTGTTTGTTTAAACACAGGTAAATATATTAAACAGGTGTTAAGATATATCCATATATACCTTGTGTTGTGTTTTATTATGAATAGTGATCCGTGCTTCTAGATGTCATTTAAAGAATTGAAACTAACTGACCCTATGATTATTACTGACCATTTATAAGAAACCTGACGTACGTTACAAGTATTGACGAGTTTAAGCGACAACTGACAACACGTATATTTCTCACCGGTTTCCATGAATAGTAACCACAATAAAAATAACCACGGATAAAAATTATGACCAGTAGATTGTCAACAAACAAATAATAAGGGGGGGGGGTATTTGACCGGCCATGGAGCGATGATGACTATGTTGTATGCGGCCGGTGGCTTTAACAGGCAGCCACGCCATCACTGGAGTCTTGAATGACAATATGATTATTTCACAGGTTGATGATTGTAAATTACTTGCAGGTCGGGGTTTTGGCCTAAATTAATCGATTTATGAGATATATTATTTGACAAAGATTATAATCCCACTGCTTAATTTTGTGTTAAAATTCAAGGCGATCGTCCTACGGGAAGGCCGTTAATCAGAAATCCGACACGTGGAAATCAAAAATATGCACAAAAAATCGGCTTTTCTCTCACTCGCTCAATTTTTGTCCAATCGGTCTGAAATTGTAACACAAACTCCTCGTGGGAAATGCGTAGGTGCTATAAAAATCTCAAAGCGATCGTCCTACGGGAAGGCCGTTAATCAGAAATCCGACATGTGGAAATCAAAAATATGCACAAAAATCGGCTTTTCTCTCACTCGCTCAATTTTTGTCCAATCGGTCTGAAATTTCAAAATTTTCAAGGCGATCGTCTAACGGGAAGGCCGTTAATCAGAAATCCGACATGTGGAAATCAAAAATATGCACAAAAAATCGGCTTTTCTCTCACTCGCTCAATTTTTGTCCAATCGGTCTGAAATTTCAATACAAACTCCTCGTGGGTGATGCGCAGGTGCTATAAAAATTTCAAGGCTATCGTCTAACGGGAAGGCCGTTAATCAGAAATCCGACATGTGGAAATCAAAAATATGCACAAAAAATCGGCTTTTCTCTCACTCGCTCAATTTTTGTCCAATCGGTCTGAAATTTCAATACAAACTCCTCGTGGGTGATGCGCAGGTGCTATAAAAATTTCAAGGCTATCGTCCTACGGGAAGTCCGTTAATCAGAAATCCGACACGTGGAAATCAAAAATATGCACAAAAAATCGGCTTTTCTCTCACTCGCTCAATTTTTGTCCAATCAATCTGAAATTTTTATACAAACTGCTCGTGGGTCATGCGCAGGTGATGTCAAGGCGATCGTCCTACGGGAAGGCCGTTAATGAGAAATCCGACACGTGGAAATCAAAAATATGCACAAAAAATCGGCTTTTCTCTCACTCGCTCAATTTTTGTCCAATCGTACGTGTGGGAAAAATTCAAGGCGATCGTCGTACGGGAAGGGCGTTAATGAGAAATCCGACATGTGGAAAGCAAAAATATGCACAAAAAAATCGGCTTTTCTCTCACTCGCTCAATTTTGGTCCAATCGATCTGAAATTTTAATACAAACTCCTCGTGGGTGATGCGCGGGTGCTGTGAAAAATTCAAGGCGATCGTCCTACGGGAAGGCCGTTAATCAGAAATCCGACACGTGGAAATCAAAAATATGCACAAAAATCGGCTTTTCTCTCACTCGCTCAATTTTTGTCCAATCGGTCTGAAATTGTAACACAAACTCCTCGTGGGTGATGCGTAGGTGCTATAAAAATCTCATGATGCGTAGGTGCTATTTTGGTCCAATCGATCTGAAATCGTGGGTGATGCGCGGGTGCTGTGAAAAATGGAAACTGTTTCTGCTGGTTCTCTGTTTCAACTGTGAATTGGATTCTAGGGTGGATGGAGTTCAGATGGTCTAATAGCCGTGTTTCATCTTGATGTTCC
Organism: Patella depressa; assembly: GCA_948474765.1. Taxonomy (NCBI): domain Eukaryota; kingdom Metazoa; phylum Mollusca; class Gastropoda; family Patellidae; genus Patella; species Patella depressa. The sequence continues at coordinate 2,002,875 of OX419723.1, read as the reverse complement.
TCTATTACTACAAACGTGTCGTCGACCTTTCTGTACCAGCAGTAAGGTTGAAAAGTTCTTAGCGCTGTTTCTTTGAATGACGCCATGTAGATTTATGTGATAAGAGGACTTATCGGAGATCCCATGGTTTAGCCATATCCGAACACAAATTAATCTATTAACAAAACTGAGTTGATTTTAAACCGTTATAATAGTACTCACTGAATACAGATTGGTCTATTAACTTCGACTGAGTTGATTTTCAACAGTTATACTATTACTCACTGAATACAGATTGGTCTATTAACTTCAACTGAGTTGATTTTAAACCGTTATAATAGTACTCACTGAATACAGATTGGTCCATTAACTAGACTGAGTTGATTTTCAACAGTTATAATAGTACTCACTGAATACGGAGTTGATTTTCAACTGTTATAATATTACTCACTGAATAATATAGATTAATCTATTAACTAGATTGAGTTGATTTTAAACTGTTAAATTAGTACTCACTGAATACCGAGTGGTCTGTTAACTAGACTGAGTTGATTTTCAACAGTTATACTATTACTCACTGAATACAGATTGGTCTATTAACTTCAACTGAGTTGATTTTAAACCGTTATAATAGTACTCACTGAATACAGATTGGTCTATTAACTAGACTGAGTTGATTTTCAACAGTTATAATAGTACTCACTGAATACAGATTGGTCTATTAACTAGACTGAGTTGATTTTAAACCGTTATAATAGTACTCACTCTATACAGATTGGTCTATTAACTTCAACTGAGTTGATTTTAAACCGTTATAATAGTACTCACTGAATACAGATTGGTCTATTAACTAGACTGAGTTGATTTTCAACAGTTATAATAGTACTCACTGAATACGGAGTTGATTTTCAACTGTTATAATATTACTCACTGAATAATATAGATTAATCTATTAACTAGATTGAGTTGATTTTAAACTGTTAAATTAGTACTCACTGAATACCGAGTGGTCTGTTAACTAGACTGAGTTGATTTTAAACTAGTACTCACTCAATATAGATTAATCTATTAACTTGATTGAGTTGATTTTAAACCGAATACAGGTTGCAATCTACCAATGAGTGAGATGATTTTAAACTGTTAAAGTAGTGCTCACTTAATACATATTTTTGCTAACAATGTTCATTTTCACTTAAATTCCTCATCCAAGATTCCAAGTGCCACTGTATGGTATGTCATGACTCGGATAAACGTCAAATAAATTCTTCTAATATATTGTTTTTAATGCATTTTGTGATAATAATAACATTGAAAACAACTTATGAATAACAATCACTAGTGTAACGTTTCAACAAGTATCCTTGTTATAACGATCATGTGATACAAAAACCTGGGAGTAAGTAAGCATTTATTTAGAAGACGTACACGAGACTAACATGTACCACTGAAGCCAAAAGTTCCTGAGATTGACGAGTAATTTATTTGTTCCGTATTCCGCCAACAACCAGAAAATCCGGATACAACTATTTTTCGGAGTCATGATTTATGGGAAATTGATATAACTATACGAACCTTGTTACTAAAGTGGTAAACGTCTGGTGGGTGTTAAATGAGGTAAACGTGTGGTAAACTTTCAATGTGGTAACCGTCTGGTGGTAGTTGTTAAACGTGGTAAACGTGTGGTAGTTGTTAAATGAGGTAAACGTGTGGTAGTTGTTAAATGTGGTAAACGTGTGGTAAACGTTCAATGTGGTAACCGTCTGGTGGGTGTTAAATGTGTACTTGCACCACGGACGCTGGGGCGTACCTATGTGGCACATATGGCTGAGTCACGGCATATATTTGATACTGGTTGAACAACATGAAGTAATGTAAATCAGAAAATGAGCGTTCATTGTGTCCCACTCCCTCAGCATCCTGGGCTGGCTATCACCATAAGATGTGTCCTTTGGGAATTCTTTACACAGCCGTTTGATGTGAACAAGAGTGCGTTATATGAGAGAGAAGATACTTGTTATTGAAACAGATAGTTGTTACAACATCCATGCAGGTATAACATAGGTTGTAATTCGGCTACAGGTGAGACAATGTTTGATATTTGTAAAGTAGTTGGATATTTGTTTGTTTAAACACAGGTAAATATATTAAACAGGTGTTAAGATATATCCATATATACCTTGTGTTGTGTTTTATTATGAATAGTGATCCGTGCTTCTAGATGTCATTTAAAGAATTGAAACTAACTGACCCTATGATTATTACTGACCATTTATAAGAAACCTGACGTACGTTACAAGTATTGACGAGTTTAAGCGACAACTGACAACACGTATATTTCTCACCGGTTTCCATGAATAGTAACCACAATAAAAATAACCACGGATAAAAATTATGACCAGTAGATTGTCAACAAACAAATAATAAGGGGGGGGGGTATTTGACCGGCCATGGAGCGATGATGACTATGTTGTATGCGGCCGGTGGCTTTAACAGGCAGCCACGCCATCACTGGAGTCTTGAATGACAATATGATTATTTCACAGGTTGATGATTGTAAATTACTTGCAGGTCGGGGTTTTGGCCTAAATTAATCGATTTATGAGATATATTATTTGACAAAGATTATAATCCCACTGCTTAATTTTGTGTTAAAATTCAAGGCGATCGTCCTACGGGAAGGCCGTTAATCAGAAATCCGACACGTGGAAATCAAAAATATGCACAAAAAATCGGCTTTTCTCTCACTCGCTCAATTTTTGTCCAATCGGTCTGAAATTGTAACACAAACTCCTCGTGGGAAATGCGTAGGTGCTATAAAAATCTCAAAGCGATCGTCCTACGGGAAGGCCGTTAATCAGAAATCCGACATGTGGAAATCAAAAATATGCACAAAAATCGGCTTTTCTCTCACTCGCTCAATTTTTGTCCAATCGGTCTGAAATTTCAAAATTTTCAAGGCGATCGTCTAACGGGAAGGCCGTTAATCAGAAATCCGACATGTGGAAATCAAAAATATGCACAAAAAATCGGCTTTTCTCTCACTCGCTCAATTTTTGTCCAATCGGTCTGAAATTTCAATACAAACTCCTCGTGGGTGATGCGCAGGTGCTATAAAAATTTCAAGGCTATCGTCTAACGGGAAGGCCGTTAATCAGAAATCCGACATGTGGAAATCAAAAATATGCACAAAAAATCGGCTTTTCTCTCACTCGCTCAATTTTTGTCCAATCGGTCTGAAATTTCAATACAAACTCCTCGTGGGTGATGCGCAGGTGCTATAAAAATTTCAAGGCTATCGTCCTACGGGAAGTCCGTTAATCAGAAATCCGACACGTGGAAATCAAAAATATGCACAAAAAATCGGCTTTTCTCTCACTCGCTCAATTTTTGTCCAATCAATCTGAAATTTTTATACAAACTGCTCGTGGGTCATGCGCAGGTGATGTCAAGGCGATCGTCCTACGGGAAGGCCGTTAATGAGAAATCCGACACGTGGAAATCAAAAATATGCACAAAAAATCGGCTTTTCTCTCACTCGCTCAATTTTTGTCCAATCGTACGTGTGGGAAAAATTCAAGGCGATCGTCGTACGGGAAGGGCGTTAATGAGAAATCCGACATGTGGAAAGCAAAAATATGCACAAAAAAATCGGCTTTTCTCTCACTCGCTCAATTTTGGTCCAATCGATCTGAAATTTTAATACAAACTCCTCGTGGGTGATGCGCGGGTGCTGTGAAAAATTCAAGGCGATCGTCCTACGGGAAGGCCGTTAATCAGAAATCCGACACGTGGAAATCAAAAATATGCACAAAAATCGGCTTTTCTCTCACTCGCTCAATTTTTGTCCAATCGGTCTGAAATTGTAACACAAACTCCTCGTGGGTGATGCGTAGGTGCTATAAAAATCTCAAAGCGATCGTCCTACGTGAAGGCCGTTAATCAGAAATCCGACATGTGGAAATCAAAAATATGCACAAAAATCGGCTTTTCTCTCACTCGCTCAATTTTTGTCCAATCGGTCTGAAATTTCAATACAAACTCCTCGTGGGTGATGCGCAGGTGCTATAAAAATTTCAAGGCGATCGTCTAACGGGAAGGCCGTTAATCAGAAATCCGACATGTGGAAATCAAAAATATGCACAAAAAATCGGCTTTTCTCTCACTCGCTCAATTTTTGTCCAATCGCTCTGAAATTCTAATTAAAACTCCTCGTGGGTGATGCGCAGGAGCTTTGAAGGTTTCAAGGCGATCGTCCTACGGGAAGTCCGTTAATCAGAAATCCGACACGTGGAAATCAAAAATATGCACAAACAATCGGCTTTTCTCTCACTCGCTCAATTTTTGTCCAATCAATCTGAAATTTTTATACAAACTGCTCGTGGGTGATGCGCAGGTGATGTCAAAGTTTCAAGGCGATCGTCCTACGGGAAGGCCGTTAATGGAAAAATCCGACACGTGGAAATCAAAAATATGCACAAAAAATCGGCTGTTCTCTCACTCGCTCAATTTTTGTCCAATTTTCAAGGCGATCGTCTAACGGGAAGGCCGTTAATCAGAAATCCGACATGTGGAAATCAAAAATATGCACAAAAAATCGGCTTTTCTCTCACTCGCTCAATTTTTGTCCAATCGGTCTGAAATTTCAATACAAACTCCTCGTGGGTGATGCGCAGGTGCTATAAAAATTTCAAGGCTATCGTCTAACGGGAAGGCCGTTAATCAGAAATCCGACATGTGGAAATCAAAAATATGCACAAAAAATCGGCTTTTCTCTCACTCGCTCAATTTTTGTCCAATCGGTCTGAAATTTCAATACAAACTCCTCGTGGGTGATGCGCAGGTGCTATAAAAATTTCAAGGCTATCGTCCTACGGGAAGTCCGTTAATCAGAAATCCGACACGTGGAAATCAAAAATATGCACAAAAAATCGGCTTTTCTCTCACTCGCTCAATTTTTGTCCAATCAATCTGAAATTTTTATACAAACTGCTCGTGGGTCATGCGCAGGTGATGTCAAGGCGATCGTCCTACGGGAAGGCCGTTAATGAGAAATCCGACACGTGGAAATCAAAAATATGCACAAAAAATCGGCTTTTCTCTCACTCGCTCAATTTTTGTCCAATCGTACGTGTGGGAAAAATTCAAGGCGATCGTCGTACGGGAAGGGCGTTAATGAGAAATCCGACATGTGGAAAGCAAAAATATGCACAAAAAAATCGGCTTTTCTCTCACTCGCTCAATTTTGGTCCAATCGATCTGAAATTTTAATACAAACTCCTCGTGGGTGATGCGCGGGTGCTGTGAAAAATTCAAGGCGATCGTCCTACGGGAAGGCCGTTAATCAGAAATCCGACACGTGGAAATCAAAAATATGCACAAAAAATCGGCTTTTCTCTCACTCGCTCAATTTTTGTCCAATCGGTCTGAAATTGTAACACAAACTCCTCGTGGGTGATGCGTAGGTGCTATAAAAATCTCAAAGCGATCGTCCTACGTGAAGGCCGTTAATCAGAAATCCGACATGTGGAAATCAAAAATATGCACAAAAATCGGCTTTTCTCTCACTCGCTCAATTTTTGTCCAATCGGTCTGAAATTTCAATACAAACTCCTCGTGGGTGATGCGCAGGTGCTATAAAAATTTCAAGGCGATCGTCTAACGGGAAGGCCGTTAATCAGAAATCCGACATGTGGAAATCAAAAATATGCACAAAAAATCGGCTTTTCTCTCACTCGCTCAATTTTTGTCCAATCGCTCTGAAATTCTAATTAAAACTCCTCGTGGGTGATGCGCAGGAGCTTTGAAGGTTTCAAGGCGATCGTCCTACGGGAAGTCCGTTAATCAGAAATCCGACACGTGGAAATCAAAAATATATGCACAAACAATCGGCTTTTCTCTCACTCGCTCAATTTTTGTCCAATCAATCTGAAATTTTTATACAAACTGCTCGTGGGTGATGCGCAGGTGATGTCAAAGTTTCAAGGCGATCGTCCTACGGGAAGGCCGTTAATGGAAAAATCCGACACGTGGAAATCAAAAATATGCACAAAAAATCGGCTGTTCTCTCACTCGCTCAATTTTTGTCCAATCGATCTGAAATTCTAACTCAAACTCCTCGTGGGTGATGCACAGGAGCTGTGAAAGTATCAAGGCGATCGTCCTATACGGGAAGGCCGTTAATCAGAAATCCGACACGTGGAAATCAAAAATATGCACAAAAAGTCGGCTTTTCTCTCACTCGCTCAATTTTTGTCCAATCGTACGTGTGGGAAAAATTCAAGGCGATCGTCCTACGGGAAGGGCGTTAATGAGAAATCCGACATGTGGAAAGCAAAAATATGCACAAAAAAATCGGCTTTTCTCTCACTCGCTCAATTTTGGTCCAATCGATCTGAAATTTTAATACAAACTCCTCGTGGGTGATGCGCGGGTGCTGTGAAAAATTCAAGGCGATCGCCCTACGGGAAGGCCGTTAATCAGAAATCCGACACGTGGAAATCAAAAATATGCACAAAAAATCGGCTTTTCTCTCACTCGCTCAATTTTTGTCCAATCGGTCTGAAATTGTAACACAAACTCCTCGTGGGTGATGCGTAGGTGCTATAAAAATCTCAAAGCGATCGTCCTACGTGAAGGCCGTTAATCAGAAATCCGACATGTGGAAATCAAAAATATGCACAAAAATCGGCTTTTCTCTCACTCGCTCAATTTTTGTCCAATCGGTCTGAAATTTCAATACAAACTCCTCGTGGGTGATGCGCAGGTGCTATAAAAATTTCAAGGCGATCGTCTAACGGGAAGGCCGTTAATCAGAAATCCGACACGTGGAAATCAAAAATATGCACAAAAATCGGCTTTTCTCTCACTCGCTCAATTTTTGTCCAATCGGTCTGAAATTGTAACACAAACTCCTCGTGGGAAATGCGTAGGTGCTATAAAAATCTCAAAGCGATCGTCCTACGGAAAGGCCGTTAATCAGAAATCCGACATGTGGAAATCAAAAATATGCACAAAAATCGGCTTTTCTCTCACTCGCTCAATTTTTGTCCAATCGGTCTGAAATTTCAAAAATTTCAAGGCGATCGTCTAACAGGAAGGCCGTTAATCAGAAATCCGACATGTGGAAATCAAAAATAGATTGGTCCATTAACTAGACTGAGTTGATTTTCAACAGTTATAATAGTACTCACTGAATACGGAGTTGATTTTCAACTGTTATAATATTACTCGTGGGTGATGCGCAGGTGATGTCAAGGCGATCGTCCTACGGGAAGGCCGTTAATGAGAAATCCGACACGTGGAAATCAAAAATATGCACAAAAAATCGGCTTTTCTCTCACTCGCTCAATTTTTGTCCAATCGTACGTGTGGGAAAAATTCAAGGCGATCGTCGTACGGGAAGGGCGTTAATGAGAAATCCGACATGTGGAAAGCAAAAATATGCACAAAAAAATCGGCTTTTCTCTCACTCGCTCAATTTTGGTCCAATCGATCTGAAATTTTAATACAAACTCCTCGTGGGTGATGCGCGGGTGCTGTGAAAAATTCAAGGCGATCGTCCTACGGGAAGGCCGTTAATCAGAAATCCGACACGTGGAAATCAAAAATATGCACAAAAAATCGGCTTTTCTCTCACTCGCTCAATTTTTGTCCAATCGGTCTGAAATTGTAACACAAACTCCTCGTGGGTGATGCGTAGGTGCTATAAAAATCTCAAAGCGATCGTCCTACGTGAAGGCCGTTAATCAGAAATCCGACATGTGGAAATCAAAAATATGCACAAAAATCGGCTTTTCTCTCACTCGCTCAATTTTTCAATACAAACTCCTCGTGGGTGATGCGCAGGTGCTATAAAAATTTCAAGGCGATCGTCTAACGGGAAGGCCGTTAATCAGAAATCCGACATGTGGAAATCAAAAATATGCACAAAAAATCGGCTTTTCTCTCACTCGCCCCCCCTGGGGTGTAGGGGGTGATAAGAATATACCCTTCGTATGTCCTGCGTGTCGTAGAAGGCGACTAAAAGGATCCCTATAATGGGGCAGCGTGTTTGCCGTGCGTTGCGACCCGTGTCGGTGGAGAGTGGAATCCTGGTAATTGAGTGGGGATTTGGCTTGCGAGCCTCTTTTCTGCAACACATTACTTTGGCCCATGGTTCACCTAGACGGGAGGTCAGAGTGGCCCACTCTGATCAATCGGCTTTGGTCGTTTTAGCTCTGTAGAATGTACCGTTTCCAGTTAAATGCTCTGTTGGTTATTCACTCAGCATACTACTTACCTTTGTGTCCTTAGTACATTCTGCAGGGCGGCGGCTTGGGTCAATCAGGTTGGATAGTTTTTTACTTCTGGCTTGAGTATACCCCTCGTCGAGCCCTGAGGCCACGCGCAGGTTATCCGTGCTAGTCCTCCCCTTGGTAGGCAGGGAAGTAACCTGGGGGACGACGAGGGGTGAATCAAAAAAATATACGTTCATGGATTCCCTAATCCCCCCCACACCAACAAATGAACGATTAAAACAGAAACGTCTTAATACAGAAGACGTTTCTAATATATTTAAAAATAAAATGGCAAAGTCATGGCCGAGGTTTCTCTTGATTGAGAGCCCCTCTACTGACTTATCGAAAGTCTCACCCTTTTTGATTGCTAAGGGCATTGCCGGCTTGGCTGGTGAACCCAAAGCCATTAAAAAATTGAAAAATGGAACACTCTTGATAGAATGTGTCAAGGAGCAGCATGCTACTATGCTTCTCAAATCAACAACTTTGGCAGACATTCCTATCAAGGTGTCTCCACACAGATCATTAAATTCTAGTAGAGGTGTCATTCGCTGTCGGGATCTTGAAGGCAGCAGTGAGGATGAAATGGTTGAATACCTTTCTTCTCAAGGCGTCCAACAAGTTAAACGAATTAGTGTACGCCGAGGAGATAAGGTGATTCCCACAAGCACCTATATCCTCACTTTTAATCGTCCCGACATACCGAAATCAATCAAGGCAGGTTATTTAAATATACCTGTTGATTCCTATATTTCCAATCCTCTTCGCTGCTATAAATGTCAGAAATTTGGACACAGCAAGACCGTCTGCAGAGGCAAAGATACCTGTGCTCGATGTGGCCATGATGGCCACGAGAGCGTTGCCTGCCAGGCTGAATTTTGCTGCGTGAATTGCAAGGGTAAGCATTTTGCTTACTCTCGCGAATGTCCAATATGGCAGAAAGAGAAAAGAATTCAACAGGTCATGTCTGAACGGAAGATTTCATATTTTGATGCTAAAAAGCAAGTAGAACTAACTTCACTCATTCCCATTGCACCACAAGGGAAATCATTTTCGAGTGTAGTTAAAGTTTCTACTAAATCAATATCTGTTCAGACAGACATAACCTGGCCAGAGAAACAAAAAATGAGGACTTTGCCTACAACATCAGATCATGTAAAAGGGGTTTCGAGCTCGTCTCAGTCACGAGAGAGCTCGATTCAAACAACTTTGCCCTTGCCTGATGAGGGTTCATCTTCTTTGCCTATAACTGGAGATATTGGGACCATTCCTAATACTTCATCTCAGAATGGCAAGGAATCACATCAATTACATAAACCGAAAGCTGCAGCTCCTGATCCCATGTTCACTGGGCCAGGATCGCAGTCAACGGTTATCCCACCCTCACAGGAAAGAGTTTATTTATCTTCAAGACAAAAGAAATTAGCAAAGTTGCGTGAAAGGGGCAAGAAGGGTTCACAAGACCCTATCGTCCATTTCACGAAATATGGGGTTGATCTGATGGACGGTATTACCGTAGAGGGGGCCAATAATGACCCCGTCGGCGGTAAGCCGTCAAAAATAAATTATCCCTGACAATGGTAAATTCCATTATTCAATGGAATTGTCGTGGTTTAAAACCAAATTTTAATGAAGTCCAACTTTTAATTCAAAAATATAATCCTTTAGCTATTTGTTTACAGGAAACTTTTTTGAGGAATTCTGACACTTTGTCCTTTAGACATTTTGTTGGTTACCATCATCATGCAGTTGGTGATGGTAGAGCTCATGGGGGTGTTTCTGTTATTCTTAATGGTGATATCCCTCAGAGTCAAGTTACTCTGAACTCGCCTTTGCAGGCAGTTGCAGTTAGAGTGACTTTACATATTCCTATAACACTCTGCTCTGTATATCTTCCACCAAGTTTACATCTTAATCCCAGAGATCTTGATGACCTTGTTGCACAACTTCCCCACCCGTTTATAATAACGGGAGATTTCAATGGTCATCATTCCCTCTGGGGTAGTCCAGATGATAACAACAGAGGTAAACAAATAGCGGACTTCATTAACATTAATAATTTGTGTTTATTAAATGATGACTCGCCTACTTATCTACATCCTGCCACAGCTTCTTTTTCTTCCTTAGATCTCACCATATGCTCTCCGGTCCTGTTTCAGGATTTCACATGGAGGGTAAATGAAGATCTTTGTGGTAGTGACCACTTTCCTATCTTGATTGATAATAATGGTCCCTCTCCGGTCGAAAGACCCCAGAGGTGGAAGTTGCATAAGGCTGATTGGGCTCTATTTGAATCTTTGTGTCTCTTCTCTTTTGATGCAAAGGAGTTAGAAGATGCAGATGAGCCTATGGCCTTATTCACTTCAATTCTCCAAGATGTAGCTGAGCAGGCGATTCCAAAAACCACGACAGAACCAAAACGTTTCAATAAACCATGGTTTAACGACGATTGCAAATCCGCCCTAAAAGAGCGTGATCGTATCCTGAGACGATTGAAGAACCATCCTTCCATGGAGAATATTGCGGCATTCCAAATGGTCCGGGCGAAGGCCCGTAGAACCATACGTCAAGCAAAGAAATCTTCATGGCAGGGTTATGTCTCCAGGATCAATTCCCGTACCACATCTAAGTCGGTATGGGATAGGATTCGTAGGATTAAAGGTAAAAGTAGTGCATTATCAGTTAACCATCTTAATGTTGATAATACCACCTTAACAACATTTCCTGATATTGCTAATTCTCTGGCCAGTACTTTTTCATTCAATTCATCATCCAATTTCTCCTCTGATGCCTTTCGAGGCATTAGACAACAACAGGAGAAAAGGCGACTTAATTTCAAGTCACGCAATGATGAATGTTATAATGATCATTTTTCCATTGCTGAGCTCCGTGACTCGTTAAAGCGAGCTCGGGACACTGCAACTGGTCCAGATGAGATACACTATCAAATTTTAAAACATTTACCTTATCCATCACTTCTAATTTTACTGGATCTTTTCAACCGGATTTGGGTTGATGGGAATTTCCCTCCTTCGTGGCATGAAGCCACAATAGTTCCCATCCCTAAACCGGGTAAAGATCATACGAATCCTACCAACTATCGTCCGATCGCTTTAACTAGCTGTATTTGCAAAACCATGGAGAGATTGATCAATCGAAGGCTTGTTTGGTACCTCGAGTCCAACAACCTCATTACAGACCTCCAATGTGGATTTCGGTCCCAAAGGAGCACTCTTGATCATCTCGTCAGATTTGAAACGTTCGTCAGGGACGCTTTCATCCAGAAGCAACATTTAGTTGCTATATTTTTCGATCTGGAGAAAGCATATGATACTACGTGGAAACACGGTATCATGCGCGACCTCCATAACCTCGGCCTAAGAGGTCGCTTACCTATCTTTATTAAAAACTTCCTGGAAGATAGGTCATTTAAGGTACGACTGGGATCAATATTCTCTGACCCATTTCCTCAAGAAATGGGGGTTCCACAGGGAAGTATTTTGTCGCCAACACTATTTGCAATAAAAATTAATACCATCCCAGCGTGCCTTAAACCCGGCACTAATGGCGCTCTTTATGTTGATGACTTTCAGATGTGCTATGGTTCTACAGACATGCGGATAATCGAACGTAAGTTGCAGCTTTGTTTGAATTCACTTCAACAATGGGCAACCGAAAATGGATTTCGTTTTTCGAAATCCAAGACTGTCTGCATGCATTTCTGTCAGAAACGAGGTTTGCATCCAGATCCAGAACTTTATTTGGATGGCAATCGCCTTCCAGTTGTGGATGAAACCAAATTTCTGGGGCTGATATTTGATAAGAAATTATCATTTATCCCCCACATTAAAAACCTAAAGAAGAAATGTCTGAAAGCCCTCAACATATTGAGAGTCTTAACAAATACTGACTGGGGAGCAGACCGTAAGGTCTTGCTCCGATTATATCGAGCATTAATTCGATCAAAACTCGATTATGGGTGTATTGTGTATGGGTCTGCCCGCGAGTCTTATCTCAAAGAGCTCGACAACATACACAACCAAGGACTTAGAATCAGTTTAGGAGCATTTCGTACATCTCCAGTGGACAGTTTATACGTCGAGGCGCACGAGCCCTCATTGCACAACAGACGTGATAAACTGGCCCTGCAGTATGCTACGAAAATTGCATCACTTCCCAATCATATTTCATTTAACACCATATTTAGACCTCTTTATGAGCATTTATATCTGGTGAAGACTAAAGTCATTCCACCATTCGGTATTCGCATACAACCCCTATTGTCTGAGGCTGGTATCAGTCACGACAGTATTGCGAATACCCCTTTCTTTGAAACACCACCATGGGTTATATCTCCTCCCAAGATCAATTTAGATCTTACACAACACAAAAAGAGAGAGACTAGTTCCACGGTATTTCAATCTCGGTTTCAAGAGTTAAGGTCTAAATATGGTGATTATGCTCCAATTTATACAGATGGTTCCAAAGATGGTGATCGGGTAGCTTCGGCTACTGTCACGCCATCTGGGACCATTTCTGTTCGTCTTCCTCCTGCTGCTTCCATATTTACTGCTGAACTCCAGGCCATCATTCAGGCTTTGGAATTCATCAAACCCTCTTCATCTATAAAACACATTATATTTACTGATTCTCTGTCCTCCTTGCAAGCCATAGGCAATAAACATCTTGTACACCCATTAGTAGCAGATATTTATAATCTGCTACTATCACACGAGTTTATCGGCAAGGACATAGTCCTTTGTTGGCTCCCCAGTCATGTTGATATTAAAGGGAACGATCAAGCAGACTTAGCTGCCAAGTCTGCTTTAGATCTTCCCATATCACCATTTCTTTTACCTTACACCGATTTTAAGTCGTCTATTAACTTTTATATATATGACCGCTGGCAACGGTCTTGGGATCTTGCAGACACAAACAAACTTCATCACATCAAGCCTCTCTTAGGAGACTGGCCAAGCTCCTATCGTACGAGCAGGAGAGATGAAGTTGTCTTGTGTCGCTCTCGCATAGGTCATACTTTTTTAACTCATATTTTCATTTTGAAGCGAGAGCCTCAACCAGAATGTGTTCACTGTCATGTTCCTTTGACAGTAAAACACATCCTGATTGAGTGCAATCATCTCAAGAATATTAGATCTAAATATTACCGTTGCCAGTCAGCACGTCAGCTATTTGCTCAACCGGAGCTTTATACTAAATTGTTAGCTTTTTTAAAAGAGACAAACTTTTATTTTAAATTTTAATTGTATATATTTATCATATATTGCGTTTTAAATATTTATATATGTAAAGGAATTGATATTTATTTTTAATTATATTTTCTGTGATATTTGTTTTAATTTACATATATGAAAACACCCATGTGATATTGTTTTAATTTGTCTCGTTAATTTCATAATGCTTGGCGCAATATGGCCCGGTTGGAGCTGACGTGCCATTAAACAACATTTCATTCATTCATTCTCTCACTCGCTCAATTTTTGTCCAATCGCTCTGAAATTCTAATTAAAACTCCTCGTGGGTGATGCGCAGGAGCTTTGAAGGTTTCAAGGCGATCGTCCTACGGGAAGTCCGTTAATCAGAAATCCGACACGTGGAAATCAAAAATATGCACAAACAATCGGCTTTTCTCTCACTCGCTCAATTTTTGTCCAATCAATCTGAAATTTTTATACAAACTGCTCGTGGGTGATGCGCAGGTGATGTCAAAGTTTCAAGGCGATCGTCCTACGGGAAGGCCGTTAATGGAAAAATCCGACACGTGGAAATCAAAAATATGCACAAAAAATCGGCTGTTCTCTCACTCGCTCAATTTTTGTCCAATCGATCTGAAATTCTAACTCAAACTCATCGTGGGTGATGCACAGGAGCTGTGAAAGTATCAAGGCGATCGTCCTACGGGAAGGCCGTTAATCAGAAATCCGACATGTGGAAATCAAAAATATGCACAAAAAGTCGGCTTTTCTCTCACTCGCTCAATTTTTGTCCAATCGTACGTGTGGGAAAAATTCAAGGCGATCGTCCTACGGGAAGGGCGTTAATGAGAAATCCGACACATGGAAAGCAAAAATATGCACAAAAAAATCGGCTTTTCTCTCACTCGCTCAATTTTGGTCCAATCGATCTGAAATTTTAATACAAACTCCTCGTGGGTGATGCGCGGGTGCTGTGAAAAATTCAAGGCGATCGCCCTACGGGAAGGCCGTTAATCAGAAATCCGACACGTGGAAAGCAAAAATATGCACAAAAAATCGGCTTTTCTCTCAATCGCTCAATTTTTGTCCAATCGGTCTGAAATTGTAACACAAACTCCTCGTGGGTGATGCGTAGGTGCTATAAAAATCTCAAAGCGATCGTCCTACGTGAAGGCCGTTAATCAGAAATCCGACATGTGGAAATCAAAAATATGCACAAAAATCGGCTTTTCTCTCACTCGCTCAATTTTTGTCCAATCGGTCTGAAATTTCAATACAAACTCCTCGTGGGTGATGCGCAGGTGCTATAAAAATTTCAAGGCGATCGTCTAACGGGAAGGCCGTTAATCAGAAATCCGACACGTGGAAATCAAAAATATGCACAAAAAATCGGCTTTTCTCTCACTCGCTCAATTTTTGTCCAATCGGTCTGAAATTGTAACACAAACTCCTCGTGGGAAATGCGTAGGTGCTATAAAAATCTCAAAGCGATCGTCCTACGGGAAGGCCGTTAATCAGAAATCCGACATGTGGAAATCAAAAATATGCACAAAAATCGGCTTTTCTCTCACTCGCTCAATTTTTGTCCAATCGGTCTGAAATTTCAAAAATTTCAAGGCGATCGTCTAACAGGAAGGCCGTTAATCAGAAATCCGACATGTGGAAATCAAAAATATGCACAAAAAATCGGCTTTTCTCTCACTCGCTCAATTTTTGTCCAATCGGTCTGAAATTTCAATACAAACTCCTCGTGGGTGATGCGCAGGTGCTATAAAAATTTCAAGGCGATCGTCTAACGGGAAGGCCGTTAATCAGAAATCCGACACGTGGAAATCAAAAATATGCACAAAAAATCGGCTTTTCTCTCACTCGCTCAATTTTTGTCCAATCGTACGTGTGGGAAAAATTCAAGGCGATCGTCGTACGGGAAGGGCGTTAATGAGAAATCCGACATGTGGAAAGCAAAAATATGCACAAAAAAATCGGCTTTTCTCTCACTCGCTCAATTTTGGTCCAATCGATCTGAAATTTTAATACAAACTCCTCTTGGGTGATGCGCGGGTGCTGTGAAAAATTCAAGGCGATCGTCCTACGGGAAGGCCGTTAATCAGAAATCCGACACGTGGAAATCAAAAATATGCACAAAAAATCGGCTTTTCTCTCACTCGCTCAATTTTTGTCCAATTGGTCTGAAATTGTAACACAAACTCCTCGTGGGTGATGCGTAGGTGCTATAAAAATCTCAAAGCGATCGTCCTACGTGAAGGCCGTTAATCAGAAATCCGACATGTGGAAATCAAAAATATGCACAAAAATCGGCTTTTCTCTCACTCGCTCAATTTTTGTCCAATCGGTCTGAAATTTCAATACAAACTCCTCGTGGGTGATGCGCAGGTGCTATAACAATTTCAAGGCGATCGTCTAACGGGAAGGCCGTTAATCAGAAATCCGACATGTGGAAATCAAAAATATGCACAAAAAATCGGCTTTTCTCTCACTCGCTCAATTTTTGTCCAATCGCTCTGAAATTCTAATTCAAACTCCTCGTGGGTGATGCGCAGGAGCTTTGAAGGTTTCAAGGCGATCGTCCTACGGGAAGTCCGTTAATCAGAAATCCGACACGTGGAAATCAAAAATATGCACAAAAAATCGGCTTTTCTCTCACTCGCTCAATTTTTGTCCAATCAATCTGAAATTTTTATACAAACTGCTCGTGGGTGATGCGCAGGTGATGTCAAAGTTTCAAGGCGATCGTCCTACGGGAAGGCCGTTAATGGAAAAATCCGACACGTGGAAATCAAAAATATGCACAAAAAATCGGCTGTTCTCTCACTCGCTCAATTTTTGTCCAATCGATCTGAAATTCTAACTCAAACTCCTCGTGGGTGATGCACAGGAGCTGTGAAAGTATCAAGGCGATCGTCCTACGGGAAGGCCGTTAATCAGAAATCCGACACGTGGAAATCAAAAATATGCACAAAAAGTCGGCTTTTCTCTCACTCGCTCAATTTTTGTCCAATCGTACGTGTGGGAAAAATTCAAGGCGATCGTCCTACGGGAAGGGCGTTAATGAGAAATCCGACATGTGGAAAGCAAAAATATGCACAAAAAAATCGGCTTTTCTCTCACTCGCTCAATTTTGGTCCAATCGATCTGAAATTTTAATACAAACTCCTCGTGGGTGATGCGCGGGTGCTGTGAAAAATTCAAGGCGATCGCCCTACGGGAAGGCCGTTAATCAGAAATCCGACACGTGGAAATCAAAAATATGCACAAAAAATCGGCTTTTCTCTCACTCGCTCAATTTTTGTCCAATCGGTCTGAAATTGTAACACAAACTCCTAATGGGTGATGCGTAGGTGCTATAAAAATCTCAAAGCGATCGTCCTACGTGAAGGCCGTTAATCAGAAATCCGACATGTGGAAATCAAAAATATGCACAAAAAATCGGCTTTTCTCTCACTCGCTCAATTTTTGTCCAATCGGTCTGAAATTTCAATACAAACTCCTCGTGGGTGATGCGCAGGTGCTATAAAAATTTCAAGGCGATCGTCTAACGGGAAGGCCGTTAATCAGAAATCCGACACGTGGAAATCAAAAATATGCACAAAAAATCGGCTTTTCTCTCACTCGCTCAATTTTTGTCCAATCGGTCTGAAATTGTAACACAAACTCCTCGTGGGAAATGCGTAGGTGCTATAAAAATCTCAAAGCGATCGTCCTACGGGAAGGCCGTTAATCAGAAATCCGACATGTGGAAATCAAAAATATGCACAAAAATCGGCTTTTCTCTCACTCGCTCAATTTTTGTCCAATCGGTCTGAAATTTCAAAAATTTCAAGGCGATCGTCTAACAGGAAGGCCGTTAATCAGAAATCCGACATGTGGAAATCAAAAATATGCACAAAAAATCGGCTTTTCTCTCACTCGCTCAATTTTTGTCCAATCGGTCTGAAATTTCAATACAAACTCTTCGTGGGTGATGCGCAGGTGCTATAAAAATTTCAAGGCTATCGTCTAACGGGAAGGCCGTTAATCAGAAATCCGACATGTGGAAATCAAAAATATGCACAAAAAATCGGCTTTTCTCTCACTCGCTCAATTTTTGTCCAATCGACCTGAAATTCTAATTCAAACTCCTCGTGGGTGATGCACAGGAGCTGTGAAAGTTTCAAGGCGATCGTCCTACGGGAAGTCCGTTAATCAGAAATCAGACACGTGGAAATCAAAAACATGCACAAAAAATCGGCTTTTCTCTCACTCGCTCAATTTTTGTCCAATCAATCTAAACTTTTTATACAAACTGCTCGTGGGTGATGCGCAGGTGATGTCAAAGTTTCAAGGCGATCGTCCTATGGGAAGGCCGTTAATGAGAAATCCGACACGTGGAAATCAAAAATATGCACAAAAAATCGGCTTTTCTCTCACTCGCTCAATTTTTGTCCAATCGTACGTGTGGGAAAAATTCAAGGCGATCGTCCTACGGGAAGGGCGTTAATGAGAAATCCGACATGTGGAAAGCAAAAATATGCACAAAAAAATCGGCTTTTCTTTCACTCGCTCAATTTTGGTCCAATCGATCTGAAATTTTAATACAAACTCCTCGTGGGTGATGCGCGGGTGCTGTGAAAAATTCAAGGCGATCGTCCTACGGGAAGGCCGTTAATCAGAAATCCGACACGTGGAAATCAAAAATATGCACAAAAAATCGGCTTTTCTCTCACTCGCTCAATTTTTGTCCAATCGGTCTGAAATTGTAACACAAACTCCTCGTGGATGATGCGTAGGTGCTATAAAAATCTCAAAGCGATCGTCCTACGTGAAGGCCGTTAATCAGAAATCCGACGTGTGGAAATCAAAAATATGCACAAAAATCGGCTTTTCTCTCACTCGCTCAATTTTTGTCCAATCGGTCTGAAATTTCAATACAAACTCCTCGTGGGTGATGCGCAGGTGCTATAAAAATTTCAAGGCGATCGTCTAACGGGAAGGCCGTTAATCAGAAATCCGACATGTGGAAATCAAAAATATGCACAAAAAATCGGCTTTTCTCTCACTCGCTCAATTTTTGTCAATCTGAAATTTTTATACAAACTGCTCGTGGGTGATGCGCAGGTGATGTCAAACGGGAAGGCCGTTAATGGAAAAATCCGACACGTGGAAATCAAAAATATGCACAAAAAATCGGCTGTTCTCTCACTAGCTCAATTTTTGTCCAATCGATCTGAAATTCTAACTCAAACTCCTCGTGGGTGATGCACAGGAGCTGTGAAAGTATCAAGGCGATCGTCCTACGGGAAGGCCGTTAATCAGAAATCCGACACGTGGAAATCAAAAATATGCACAAAAAAATAGGCATTTCTCTCACTCGTTCAATTTTTGTCCAATCGGTCTGAAATTTTAATAAAAACTTCTCGTGGGTGATGCGCAGGTGCTATGAAAGTTTAAAGGCTATCGTCCTACGGGAAGGCCGTTAATCAGAAATCCTACATGTGGAAAGCAAAAATATGCACAAAAAAATCGGCTTTTCTCTCACTCGCTCAGTTTTTGTCCAATCGGTCTGAAATTTTAATACAAACTCCTCGTGGGTGATGCGTAGGGGCTATCGAAATCTCAAGGCGATCGTCCTACGGGAAGGCCGTTAATCAGAAATCCCACATGATGGAAAGCAAAAATATGTACAAAAATCAGCTTTTCTCTCACTCGCTCAATTTTTGTCCAATCGGTCTGAAATTTTAATACAAACTCCTCGTGGGTGATGCGCAGGGGCTACCAAAATCAAGGCGATCGTCCTACGGGAAGGCCGTTAATCAGAAATCCGACATGTGGAAATCAAAAATATGCACAAAAAATTCGGCTTTTCTCTCACTCGCTCAATTTTTGTCCAATCGGTCTGAAATTGTAACACAAACTCCTCGTGGGAGATGCGCGGGTGCTATAAAAATTTCAAGGCGATCGTCTAACAGGAAGGCCGTTAATCAGAAATCCGACATGTGGAAATCAAAAATATGCTCAAAAAAATCGGCTTTTCTCTCACTCGCTCAATTTTTGTCCAATCGGTCTGAAATTTTAATACAAACTCCTCGTGGATGATGCGTAGGTGCTATAAAAATCTCAAAGCGATCGTCCTACGTGAAGGCCGTTAATCAGAAATCCGACGTGTGGAAATCAAAAATATGCACAAAAATCGGCTTTTCTCTCACTCGCTCAATTTTTGTCCAATCGGTCTGAAATTTCAATACAAACTCCTCGTGGGTGATGCGCAGGTGCTATAAAAATTTCAAGGCGATCGTCTAACGGGAAGGCCGTTAATCAGAAATCCGACATGTGGAAATCAAAAATATGCACAAAAAATCGGCTTTTCTCTCACTCGCTCAATTTTTGTCCAATCGCTCTGAAATTCTAATTAAAACTCCTCGTGGGTGATGCGCAGGAGCTTTGAAGGTTTCAAGGCGATCGTCCTACGGGAAGTCCGTTAATCAGAAATCCGACACGTGGAAATCAAAAATATGCACAAACAATCGGCTTTTCTCTCACTCGCTCAATTTTTGTCCAATCAATCTGAAATTTTTATACAAACTGCTCGTGGGTGATGCGCAGGTGATGTCAAAGTTTCAAGGCGATCGTCCTACGGGAAGGCCGTTAATGGAAAAATCCGACACGTGGAAATCAAAAATATGCACAAAAAATCGGCTGTTCTCTCACTCGCTCAATTTTTGTCCAATTTTCAAGGCGATCGTCTAACGGGAAGGCCGTTAATCAGAAATCCGACATGTGGAAATCAAAAATATGCACAAAAAATCGGCTTTTCTCTCACTCGCTCAATTTTTGTCCAATCGGTCTGAAATTTCAATACAAAACTCCTCGTGGGTGATGCGCAGGTGCTATAAAAATTTCAAGGCTATCGTCTAACGGGAAGGCCGTTAATCAGAAATCCGACATGTGGAAATCAAAAATATGCACAAAAAATCGGCTTTTCTCTCACTCGCTCAATTTTTGTCCAATCGGTCTGAAATTTCAATACAAACTCCTCGTGGGTGATGCGCAGGTGCTATAAAAATTTCAAGGCTATCGTCCTACGGGAAGTCCGTTAATCAGAAATCCGACACGTGGAAATCAAAAATATGCACAAAAAATCGGCTTTTCTCTCACTCGCTCAATTTTTGTCCAATCAATCTGAAATTTTTATACAAACTGCTCGTGGGTCATGCGCAGGTGATGTCAAGGCGATCGTCCTACGGGAAGGCCGTTAATGAGAAATCCGACACGTGGAAATCAAAAATATGCACAAAAAATCGGCTTTTCTCTCACTCGCTCAATTTTTGTCCAATCGTACGTGTGGGAAAAATTCAAGGCGATCGTCGTACGGGAAGGGCGTTAATGAGAAATCCGACATGTGGAAAGCAAAAATATGCACAAAAAAATCGGCTTTTCTCTCACTCGCTCAATTTTGGTCCAATCGATCTGAAATTTTAATACAAACTCCTCGTGGGTGATGCGCGGGTGCTGTGAAAAATTCAAGGCGATCGTCCTACGGGAAGGCCGTTAATCAGAAATCCGACACGTGGAAATCAAAAATATGCACAAAAAATCGGCTGTTCTCTCACTCGCTCAATTTTTGTCCAATCGGTCTGAAATTGTAACACAAACTCCTCGTGGGTGATGCGTAGGTGCTATAAAAATCTCAAAGCGATCGTCCTACGTGAAGGCCGTTAATCAGAAATCCGACATGTGGAAATCAAAAATATGCACAAAAATCGGCTTTTCTCTCACTCGCTCAATTTTTGTCCAATCGGTCTGAAATTTCAATACAAACTCCTCGTGGGTGATGCGCAGGTGCTATAAAAATTTCAAGGCGATCGTCTAACGGGAAGGCCGTTAATCAGAAATCCGACATGTGGAAATCAAAAATATGCACAAAAAATCGGCTTTTCTCTCACTCGCTCAATTTTTGTCCAATCGCTCTGAAATTCTAATTAAAACTCCTCGTGGGTGATGCGCAGGAGCTTTGAAGGTTTCAAGGCGATCGTCCTACGGGAAGTCCGTTAATCAGAAATCCGACACGTGGAAATCAAAAATATGCACAAACAATCGGCTTTTCTCTCACTCGCTCAATTTTTGTCCAATCAATCTGAACTTTTTATACAAACTGCTCGTGGGGGATGCGCAGGTGATGTCAAAGTTTCAAGGCGATCGTCCTACGGGAAGGCCGTTAATGGAAAAATCCGACACGTGGAAATCAAAAATATGCACAAAAAATCGGCTGTTCTCTCACTCGCTCAATTTTTGTCCAATCGATCTGAAATTCTAACTCAAACGCCTCGTGGGTGATGCACAGGAGCTGTGAAAGTATCAAGGCGATCGTCCTACGGGAAGGCCGTTAATCAGAAATCCGACACGTGGAAATCAAAAATATGCACAAAAAGTCGGCTTTTCTCTCACTCGCTCAATTTTTGTCCAATCGTACGTGTGGGAAAAATTCAAGGCGATCGTCCTACGGGAAGGGCGTTAATGAGAAATCCGACATGTGGAAAGCAAAAATATGCACAAAAAAATCGGCTTTTCTCTCACTCGCTCAATTTTGGTCCAATCGATCTGAAATTTTAATACAAACTCCTCGTGGGTGATGCGCGGGTGCTGTGAAAAATTCAAGGCGATCGCCCTACGGGAAGGCCGTAAATCAGAAATCCGACACGTGGAAATCAAAAATATGCACAAAAAATCGGCTTTTCTCTCACTCGCTCAATTTTTGTCCAATCGGTCTGAAATTGTAACACAAACTCCTCGTGGGTGATGCGTAGGTGCTATAAAAATCTCAAAGCGATCGTCCTACGTGAAGGCCGTTAATCAGAAATCCGACATGTGGAAATCAAAAATATGCACAAAAATC
Organism: Patella depressa; assembly: GCA_948474765.1. NCBI lineage: Eukaryota > Metazoa > Mollusca > Gastropoda > Patellidae > Patella > Patella depressa. Next base: position 1,980,514 of record OX419723.1, on the reverse strand, counting down.
GGCTTTTCTCTCACTCGCTCAATTTTTGTCCAATCGGTCTGAAATTTCAATACAAACTCCTCGTGGGTGATGCGCAGGTGCTATAAAAATTTCAAGGCGATCGTCTAACGGGAAGGCCGTTAATCAGAAATCCGACACGTGGAAATCAAAAATATGCACAAAAATCGGCTTTTCTCTCACTCGCTCAATTTTTGTCCAATCGGTCTGAAATTGTAACACAAACTCCTCGTGGGAAATGCGTAGGTGCTATAAAAATCTCAAAGCGATCGTCCTACGGAAAGGCCGTTAATCAGAAATCCGACATGTGGAAATCAAAAATATGCACAAAAATCGGCTTTTCTCTCACTCGCTCAATTTTTGTCCAATCGTACGTGTGGGAAAAATTCAAGGCGATCGTCCTACGGGAAGGGCGTTAATGAGAAATCCGACACATGGAAAGCAAAAATATGCACAAAAAAATCGGCTTTTCTCTCACTCGCTCAATTTTGGTCCAATCGATCTGAAATTTTAATACAAACTCCTCGTGGGTGATGCGCGGGTGCTGTGAAAAATTCAAGGCGATCGCCCTACGGGAAGGCCGTTAATCAGAAATCCGACACGTGGAAATCAAAAATATGCACAAAAAATCGGCTTTTCTCTCACTCGCTCAATTTTTGTCCAATCGGTCTGAAATTGTAACACAAACTCCTCGTGGGTGATGCGTAGGTGCTATAAAAATCTCAAAGCGATCGTCCTACGTGAAGGCCGTTAATCAGAAATCCGACATGTGGAAATCAAAAATATGCACAAAAATCGGCTTTTCTCTCACTCGCTCAATTTTTGTCCAATCGGTCTGAAATTTCAATACAAACTCCTCGTGGGTGATGCGCAGGTGCTATAAAAATTTCAAGGCGATCGTCTAACGGGAAGGCCGTTAATCAGAAATCCGACACGTGGAAATCAAAAATATGCACAAAAAATCGGCTTTTCTCTCACTCGCTCAATTTTTGTCCAATCGGTCTGAAATTGTAACACAAACTCCTCGTGGGAAATGCGTAGGTGCTATAAAAATCTCAAAGCGATCGTCCTACGGGAAGGCCGTTAATCAGAAATCCGACATGTGGAAATCAAAAATATGCACAAAAATCGGCTTTTCTCTCACTCGCTCAATTTTTGTCCAATCGGTCTGAAATTTCAAAAATTTCAAGGCGATCGTCTAACAGGAAGGCCGTTAATCAGAAATCCGACATGTGGAAATCAAAAATATGCACAAAAAATCGGCTTTTCTCTCACTCGCTCAATTTTTGTCCAATCGGTCTGAAATTTCAATACAAACTCCTCGTGGGTGATGCGCAGGTGCTATAAAAATTTCAAGGCGATCGTCTAACGGGAAGGCCGTTAATCAGAAATCCGACACGTGGAAATCAAAAATATGCACAAAAAATCGGCTTTTCTCTCACTCGCTCAATTTTTGTCCAATCGTACGTGTGGGAAAAATTCAAGGCGATCGTCGTACGGGAAGGGCGTTAATGAGAAATCCGACATGTGGAAAGCAAAAATATGCACAAAAAAATCGGCTTTTCTCTCACTCGCTCAATTTTGGTCCAATCGATCTGAAATTTTAATACAAACTCCTCTTTGGTGATGCGCGGGTGCTGTGAAAAATTCAAGGCGATCGTCCTACGGGAAGGCCGTTAATCAGAAATCCGACACGTGGAAATCAAAAATATGCACAAAAAATCGGCTTTTCTCTCACTCGCTCAATTTTTGTCCAATCGGTCTGAAATTGTAACACAAACTCCTCGTGGGTGATGCGCAGGAGCTTTGAAGGTTTCAAGGCGATCGTCCTACGGGAAGTCCGTTAATCAGAAATCCGACACGTGGAAATCAAAAATATGCACAAAAAATCGGCTTTTCCCTCACTCGCTCAATTTTTGTCCAATCAATCTGAAATTTTTATACAAACTGCTCGTGGGTGATGCGCAGGTATGTCAAAGTTTCAAGGCGATCGTCCTACGGGAAGGCCGTTAATGGAAAAATCCGACACGTGGAAATCAAAAATATGCACAAAAAATCGGCTGTTCTCTCACTCGCTCAATTTTTGTCCAATCGATCTGAAATTCTAACTCAAACTCCTCGTGGGTGATGCACAGGAGCTGTGAAAGTATCAAGGCGATCGTCCTACGGGAAGGCCGTTAATCAGAAATCCGACACGTGGAAATCAAAAATATGCACAAAAAGTCGGCTTTTCTCTCACTCGCTCAATTTTTGTCCAATCGTACGTGTGGGAAAAATTCAAGGCGATCGTCCTACGGGAAGGGCGTTAATGAGAAATCCGACATGTGGAAAGCAAAAATATGCACAAAAAAATCGGCTTTTCTCTCACTCGCTCAATTTTGGTCCAATCGATCTGAAATTTTAATACAAACTCCTCGTGGGTGATGCGCGGGTGCTGTGAAAAATTCAAGGCGATCGCCCTACGGGAAGGCCGTTAATCAGAAATCCGACACGTGGAAATCAAAAATATGCACAAAAAATCGGCTTTTCTCTCACTCGCTCAATTTTTGTCCAATCGGTCTGAAATTGTAACACAAACTCCTCGTGGGTGATGCGTAGGTGCTATAAAAATCTCAAAGCGATCGTCCTACGTGAAGGCCGTTAATCAGAAATCCGACATGTGGAAATCAAAAATATGCACAAAAATCGGCTTTTCTCTCACTCGCTCAATTTTTGTCCAATCGGTCTGAAATTTCAATACAAACTCCTCGTGGGTGATGCGCAGGTGCTATAAAAATTTCAAGGCGATCGTCTAACGGGAAGGCCGTTAATCAGAAATCCGACACGTGGAAATCAAAAATATGCACAAAAAATCGGCTTTTCTCTCACTCGCTCAATTTTTGTCCAATCGGTCTGAAATTGTAACACAAACTCCTCGTGGGAAATGCGTAGGTGCTATAAAAATCTCAAAGCGATCGTCCTACGGGAAGGCCGTTAATCAGAAATCCGACATGTGGAAATCAAAAATATGCACAAAAATCGGCTTTTCTCTCACTCGCTCAATTTTTGTCCAATCGGTCTGAAATTTCAAAAATTTCAAGGCGATCGTCTAACAGGAAGGCCGTTAATCAGAAATCCGACATGTGGAAATCAAAAATATGCACAAAAAATCGGCTTTTCTCTCACTCGCTCAATTTTTGTCCAATCGGTCTGAAATTTCAATACAAACTCTTCGTGGGTGATGCGCAGGTGCTATAAAAATTTCAAGGCTATCGTCTAACGGGAAGGCCGTTAATCAGAAATCCGACATGTGGAAATCAAAAATATGCACAAAAAATCGGCTTTTCTCTCACTCGCTCAATTTTTGTCCAATCGACCTGAAATTCTAATTCAAACTCCTCGTGGGTGATGCACAGGAGCTGTGAAAGTTTCAAGGCGATCGTCCTACGGGAAGTCCGTTAATCAGAAATCAGACACGTGGAAATCAAAAACATGCACAAAAAATCGGCTTTTCTCTCACTCGCTCAATTTTTGTCCAATCAATCTAAACTTTTTATACAAACTGCTCGTGGGTGATGCGCAGGTGATGTCAAAGTTTCAAGGCGATCGTCCTACGGGAAGGCCGTTAATGAGAAATCCGACACGTGGAAATCAAAAATATGCACAAAAAATCGGCTTTTCTCTCACTCGCTCAATTTTTGTCCAATCGTACGTGTGGGAAAAATTCAAGGCGATCGTCCTACGGGAAGGGCGTTAATGAGAAATCCGACATGTGGAAAGCAAAAATATGCACAAAAAAATCGGCTTTTCTTTCACTCGCTCAATTTTGGTCCAATCGATCTGAAATTTTAATACAAACTCCTCGTGGGTGATGCGCGGGTGCTGTGAAAAATTCAAGGCGATCGTCCTACGGGAAGGCCGTTAATCAGAAATCCGACACGTGGAAATCAAAAATATGCACAAAAAATCGGCTTTTCTCTCACTCGCTCAATTTTTGTCCAATCGGTCTGAAATTGTAACACAAACTCCTCGTGGATGATGCGTAGGTGCTATAAAAATCTCAAAGCGATCGTCCTACGTGAAGGCCGTTAATCAGAAATCCGACGTGTGGAAATCAAAAATATGCACAAAAATCGGCTTTTCTCTCACTCGCTCAATTTTTGTCCAATCGGTCTGAAATTTCAATACAAACTCCTCGTGGGTGATGCGCAGGTGCTATAAAAATTTCAAGGCGATCGTCTAACGGGAAGGCCGTTAATCAGAAATCCGACATGTGGAAATCAAAAATATGCACAAAAAATCGGCTTTTCTCTCACTCGCTCAATTTTTGTCAATCTGAAATTTTTATACAAACTGCTCGTGGGTGATGCGCAGGTGATGTCAAACGGGAAGGCCGTTAATGGAAAAATCCGACACGTGGAAATCAAAAATATGCACAAAAAATCGGCTGTTCTCTCACTAGCTCAATTTTTGTCCAATCGATCTGAAATTCTAACTCAAACTCCTCGTGGGTGATGCACAGGAGCTGTGAAAGTATCAAGGCGATCGTCCTACGGGAAGGCCGTTAATCAGAAATCCGACACGTGGAAATCAAAAATATGCACAAAAAAATAGGCATTTCTCTCACTCGTTCAATTTTTGTCCAATCGGTCTGAAATTTTAATAAAAACTTCTCGTGGGTGATGCGCAGGTGCTATGAAAATTTAAAGGCTATCGTCCTACGGGAAGGCCGTTAATCAGAAATCCTACATGTGGAAAGCAAAAATATGCACAAAAAAATCGGCTTTTCTCTCACTCGCTCAGTTTTTGTCCAATCGGTCTGAAATTTTAATACAAACTCCTCGTGGGTGATGCGTAGGGGCTATCGAAATCTTAAGGCGATCGTCCTACGGGAAGGCCGTTAATCAGAAATCCCACATGATGGAAAGCAAAAATATGTACAAAAATCAGCTTTTCTCTCACTCGCTCAATTTTTGTCCAATCGGTCTGAAATTTTAATACAAACCCCTCGTGGGTGATGCGTAGGTGCTATAAAAATCTCAAAGCGATCGTCCAACGGGAAGGCTGTTAATCAGAAATCCGACATGTGGAAATCAAAAATATGCACACAAATCGGCTTTTCTCTCACTCGCTCAATTTTTGTCCAATCGGTCTGAAATTTCAATACAAACTCCTCGTGGGTGATGCGCAGGTGCTATAAAAATTTCAAGGCGATCGTCTTACGGGAAGGCCGTTAATCAAAAAAAAAATCCGACATGTGGAAATCAAAAATATGCACAAAAAAATCGGCTTTTCTCTCACTCGCTCAATTTTTGTCCAATCGGTCTGAAATTTTAATACAAACTCCTCGTGGATGATGCGTAGGTGCTATAAAAATCTCAAAGCGATCGTCCTACGTGAAGGCCGTTAATCAGAAATCCGACGTGTGGAAATCAAAAATATGCACAAAAATCGGCTTTTCTCTCACTCGCTCAATTTTTGTCCAATCGGTCTGAAATTTCAATACAAACTCCTCGTGGGTGATGCGCAGGTGCTATAAAAATTTCAAGGCGATCGTCTAACGGGAAGGCCGTTAATCAGAAATCCGACATGTGGAAATCAAAAATATGCACAAAAAATCGGCTTTTCTCTCACTCGCTCAATTTTTGTCAATCTGAAATTTTTATACAAACTGCTCGTGGGTGATGCGCAGGTGATGTCAAACGGGAAGGCCGTTAATGGAAAAATCCGACACGTGGAAATCAAAAATATGCACAAAAAATCGGCTGTTCTCTCACTAGCTCAATTTTTGTCCAATCGATCTGAAATTCTAACTCAAACTCCTCGTGGGTGATGCACAGGAGCTGTGAAAGTATCAAGGCGATCGTCCTACGGGAAGGCCGTTAATCAGAAATCCGACACGTGGAAATCAAAAATATGCACAAAAAAATAGGCATTTCTCTCACTCGTTCAATTTTTGTCCAATCGGTCTGAAATTTTAATAAAAACTTCTCGTGGGTGATGCGCAGGTGCTATGAAAATTTAAAGGCTATCGTCCTACGGGAAGGCCGTTAATCAGAAATCCTACATGTGGAAAGCAAAAATATGCACAAAAAAATCGGCTTTTCTCTCACTCGCTCAGTTTTTGTCCAATCGGTCTGAAATTTTAATACAAACTCCTCGTGGGTGATGCGTAGGGGCTATCGAAATCTCAAGGCGATCGTCCTACGGGAAGGCCGTTAATCAGAAATCCCACATGATGGAAAGCAAAAATATGTACAAAAATCAGCTTTTCTCTCACTCGCTCAATTTTTGTCCAATCGGTCTGAAATTTTAATACAAACTCCTCGTGGGTGATGCGCAGGGGCTACCAAAATCAAGGCGATCGTCCTACGGGAAGGCCGTTAATCAGAAATCCGACATGTGGAAATCAAAAATATGCACAAAAAATTCGGCTTTTCTCTCACTCGCTCAATTTTTGTCCAATCGGTCTGAAATTGTAACACAAACTCCTCGTGGGAGATGCGCGGGTGCTATAAAAATTTCAAGGCGATCGTCTAACAGGAAGGCCGTTAATCAGAAATCCGACATGTGGAAATCAAAAATATGCACAAAAAAATCGGCTTTTCTCTCACTCGCTCAATTTTTGTCCAATCGGTCTGAAATTTTAATACAAACTCCTCGTGGGTGATGCGCAGGTGCTGTCAAAGATTCAAGGCGATCGTCCTACGGGAAGGCCGATAATGAGAAATCTGATATGTGGAAAGCAAAAATAAGCAAAAAAAATCGGCTTTTCTCTCACTCGCTCAATTTTTGTCCAATCGGTCTGAAATTTCAAATCAAACTCCTCGTGGATGATGCGCAGGTGCTGTGAAAGTTTCAAGGCGATCGTCCTACGGGAAGGCCGCTCATAAAAAAAAACATCGGCTTTTCTCTCACTCGTTCAATTTTTGTCCAATCGGTCTGAAATTTTAATACAAACTGCTCGTGGGTGATGCGCAGGGGCTACCAAAATCAAGGCGATCGTCCTACGGGAAGGCCGATAATCAGAAATCCGACATGTGGAAAGCAAAATCTCAAAGCGATCGTCCAACGGGAAGGCTGTTAATCAGAAATCCGACATGTGGAAATCAAAAATATGCACACAAATCGGCTTTTCTCTCACTCGCTCAATTTTTGTCCAATCGGTATGAAATTGTAACACAAACTCCTCGTCTGAAATGCGTAGGTGCTATAAAAATTTCAAGGCGATCGTCTTACGGGAAGGCCGTTAATCAAAAAAAAAATCCGACATGTGGAAATCAAAAATATGCACACAAATCGGCTTTTCTCTCACTCGCTCAATTTTTGTCCAATCGGTCTGAAATTTCAATACAAACTCCTCGTGGGTGATGCGCGGGTGCTGTGAAAAATTCAAGGCGATCGTCCTACGGGAAGGCCGTTAATCAAAAAAAAAATCCGACATGTGGAAATCAAAAATATGCACAAAAAAATCGGCTTTTCTCTCACTCGCTCAATTTTTGTCCAATCGTACGTGTGGGAAAAATCCAAGGCGATCGTCCTACGGGAAGGGCGTTAATGAGAAATCCGACATGTGGAAAGCAAAAATATGCACAAAAAAATCGGCTTTTCTCTCACTCGCTCAATTTTTGTCCAATCGGTCTGAAATTTTAATACAAACTCCTCGTGGGTGATGCACAGGGGCTATCGAAATCTCAAGGCGATCGTCCTACGGGAAGGCCGTTAATCAGAAATCCCACATGATGGAAAGCAAAAATATGTACAAAAATCAGCTTTTCTCTCACTCGCTCAATTTTTGTCCAATCGGTCTGAAATTTTAATACAAACCCCTCGTGGGTGATGCGTAGGTGCTGTAAAAATCTCAAAGCGATCGTCCAACGGGAAGGCTGTTAATCAGAAATCCGACATGTGTAAATCAAAAATATGCACACAAATCGGCTTTTCTCTCACTCGCTCAATTTTTGTCCAATCGGTCTGAAATTTTAATACAAACCCCTCGTGGGTGATGCGTAGGTGCTGTAAAAATCTCAAAGCGATCGTCCAACGGGAAGGCTGTTAATCAGAAATCCGACATGTGTAAATCAAAAATATGCACACAAATCGGCTTTTCTCTCACTCGCTCAATTTTTGTCCAATCGGTCTGAAATTTCAATACAAACTCCTCTTGGGTGATGTGCAGGTGCTATAAAAATTTCAAGGCGATCGTCCTACGGGAAGGCCGTTAATGAGAAATCCGACACGTGGAAATCAAAAATATGCACAAAAAATCGGCTTTTCTCTCACTCGCTCAATTTTTGTCCAATCGTACGTGTGGGAAAAATCCAAGGCGATCGTCCTACGGGAAGGGCGTTAATGAGAAATCCGACATGTGGAAAGCAAAAATATGCACAAAAAAATCGGCTTTTCTCTCACTCGCTCAATTTTGGTCCAATCGATCTGAAATTTTAATACAAACTCCTCGTGGGTGATGCGCGGGTGCTGTGAAAAATTCAAGGCGATCGTTCTACGGGAAGGCCGTTAATCAAAAAAAAAATCCGACATGTGGAAATCAAAAATATGCACAAAAAAATCGGCTTTTCTCTCACTCGCTCAATTTTTGTCCAATCGGTCTGAAATTTTAATACAAACTCCTCGTGGGTGATGCGCAGGTGCTATAAAAATTTCAAGGCCATCGTCTAACGGGAAGGCCGTTAATCAGAAATCCGACATGTGGAAATCAAAAATATGCACAAAAAATCGGCTTTTCTCTCACTCGCTCAATTTTTGTCCAATCAATCTGAAATTTTTATACAAACTGCTCGTGGGTGATGCGCAGGTGATGTCAAAGTTTCAAGGCGATCGTCGTACGGGAAGGCCGTTAATGAGAAATCCGACACGTGGAAATCAAAAATATGCACAAAAAATCGGCTTTTCTCTCACTCGCTCAATTTTTGTCCAATCGTACGTGTGGGAAAAATCCAAGGCGATCGTCCTACGGGAAGGGCGTTAATGAGAAATCCGACATGTGGAAAGCAAAAATATGCACAAAAAAATCGGCTTTTCTCTCACTCGCTCAATTTTGGTCCAATCGATCTGAAATTTTAATACAAACTCCTCGTGGGTGATGCGCGGGTGCTGTGAAAAATTCAAGGCGATCGTTCTACGGGAAGGCCGTTAATCAGAAATCCGACACGTGGAAATCAAAAATATGCACAAAAAATCGGCTTTTCTCTCACTCGCTCAATTTTTGTCCAATCGATCTGAAATTCTAACTCAAACTCCTCGTGGGTGATGCACAGGAGCTGTGAAAGTATCAAGGCGATCGTCCTATGGGAAGGCCGTTAATCAGAAATCCGACACGTGGAAATCAAAAATATGCACAAAAAAATAGGCATTTCTCTCACTCGTTCAATTTTTTTCCAATCGGTCTGAAATTTTAATAAAAACTTCTCGTGGGTGATGCGCAGGTGCTGTGAAAATTCCAAGGCTATCGTCCTACGGGAAGGCCATTAATCAGAAATCCGACATGTGGAAAGCAAAAATATGCACAAAAAAATCGGCTTTTCTCTCACTCGCTCAGTTTTTGTCCAATCGGTCTGAAATTTTAATACAAACTCCTCGTGGGTGATGCGTAGGGGCTATCGAAATCTCAAGGCGATCGTCCTACGGGAAGGCCGTTAATGAGAAATCCCACATGATGGAAAGCAAAAATAGGTACAAAAATCAGCTTTTCTCTCACTCGCTCAATTTTTGTCCAATCGGTCTGAAATTTTAATACAAACCCCTGTGGGTGATGCGTAGGTGCTATAAAAATCTCAAAGCGATCGTCCAACGGGAAGTCTGTTAATCAGAAATCCGACATGTGGAAATCAAAAATATGCACACAAATCGGCTTTTCTCTCACTCGCTCAATTTTTGTCCAATCGGTCTGAAATTTCAATACAAACTCCTCCTGGGTGATGTGCAGGTGCTATAAAAATTTCAAGGCGATCGTCTTACGGGAAGGCCGTTAATCAAAAAAAAAATCCGACATGTGGAAATCAAAAATATGCACAAAAAAATCGGCTTTTCTCTCACTCGCTCAATTTTTGTCCAATCGGTCTGAAATTTCAATACAAACTCCTCGTGGGTGATGCGCGGGTGCTGTGAAAAATTCAAGGCGATCGTCCTACTGGAAGGCCGTTAATCAGAAATCCGACACGTGGAAATCAAAAATATGCACAAAAATCGGCTTTTCTCTCACTCGCTCAATTTTTGTCCAATCGGTCTGAAATTTCAATACAAACTCCTCGTGGGTGATGCGCAGGTGCTATAAAAATTTCAAGGCCATCGTCTAACGGGAAGGCCGTTAATCAGAAATCCGACATGTGGAAATAAAAAATATGCACAAAAAATCGGCTTTTCTCTCACTCGCTCAATTTTTGTCCAATCGGTCTGAAATTTTAATACAAACTCCTCGTGGGTGATGCGCAGGTGCTGTGAAAGTTTCAAGGCGATCGTCCTACGGGAAGGCCGTTAATCAGAAATCACACATGTTGGAAAGCAAAAATATGTACAAAAATCAGCTTTTCTCTCACTCGCTCAATTTTTGTCCAATCGGTCTGAAATTTTAATACAAACCCCTCGTGGGTGATGCGTAGGTGCTATAAAAATCTCAAAGCGATCGTCCAACGGGAAGGCCGTTAATCAGAAATCCGACATGTGGAAATCAAAAATATGCACAAAAATCGGCTTTTCTCTCACTCGCTCAATTTTTGTCCAACCGGTCTGAAATTTTAATACAAACTCCTCGTGGGTGATGCGCGGGTGCTGTGAAAAATTCAAGGCGATCGTCCTACTGGAAGGCCGTTAATCAGAAATCCGACACGTGGAAATCAAAAATATGCACAAAAAATCGGCTTTTCTCTCACTCGCTCAATTTTTGTCCAATCGGTCTGAAATTTCAATACAAACTCCTCGTGGGTGATGCGCAGGTGCTATAAAAATTTCAAGGCCATCGTCTAACGGGAAGGCCGTTAATCAGAAATCCGACATGTGGAAATAAAAAATATGCACAAAAAATCGGCTTTTCTCTCACTCGCTCAATTTTTGTCCAATCGATCTGAAATTCTAATTCAAACTCCTCGTGGGTGATGCGCAGGAGCTGTGAAAGTTTCAAGGCGATCGTCCTACGGGAAGTCCGTTAATCAGAAATCCGACACGTGGAAATCAAAAATATGCACAAAAAATCGGCTTTTCTCTCACTCGCTCAATTTTTGTCCAATCAATCTGAAATTTTTATACAAACTGCTCGTGGGTGATGCGCAGGTGATGTCAAAGTTTCAAGGCGATCGTCTTACGGGAAGGCCGTTAATGGAAAAATCCGACACGTGGAAATCAAAAATATGCACAAAAAATCGGCTGTTCTCTCACTCGCTCATTTTTTGTCCAATCGATCTGAAATTTTAATACAAACTCCTCGTGGGTGATGCACAGGGGCTATCTAAATTTCAAGGCGATCGTCCTACGGGAAGGCCGTTAATCAGAAATCCGACATGTGGAAATCAAAAATATGCACAAAAAAATCGGCTTCTCTCTCACTCGCTCAATTTTTGTCCAATCGGTCTGAAATTTTAATACAAACTCCTCGTGGGTGATGCGCAGGTGCTGTCAAAGTTTCAACGCGATCGTCCTACGGGAAGGCCGATAATGAGAAATCTGACATGTGGAAAGCAAAAATATGCGCAAAAAAATCGGCTTTTCCCTCACGTGGAAATCAAAAATATGCATTTGTATTAAAATTTCAGATCGATTGGACCAAAATTGAGCGAGTGAGAGAAAAGCCGATTTTTTTGTGCATATTTTTGCTTTCCACATGTCGGATTTCTCATTAACGCCCTTCCCGTAGGACGATCGCCTTGGATTTTTCCCACACGTACGATTGGACAAAAATTGAGCGAGTGAGAGAAAAGCCGATTTTTTGTGCATATTTTTGATTTCCACGTGTCGGATTTCTCATTAACGGCCTTCCCGTAGGACGATCGCCTTGAAACTTTGACATCACCTGCGCATCACCCACGAGCAGTTCGTATAAAAATTTCAGATTGATTGGACAAAAATTGAGCGAGTGAGAGAAAAGCCGATTTTTTGTGCATATTTTTGCTTTCCACATGTCGGATTTCTGATTAACGGCCTTCCCGTTAGACGATGGCCTTGAAATTTTTATAGCACCTGCGCATCACCCACGAGGAGTTTGTATTGAAATTTCAGAACGATTGGACAAAAATTGAGCGAGTGAGAGAAAAGCCGATTTGTGTGCATATTTTTGATTTCCACATGTCGGATTTCTGATTAACAGCCTTCCCGTTGGACGATCGCTTTGAGATTTTTATAGCACCTACGCGTCACCCACGAGGGGTTTGTATTAAAATTTCAGACCGATTGGACAAAAATTGAGCGAGTGAGAGAAAAGCTGATTTTTGTACATATTTTTGCTTTCCATCATGTGGGATTTCTGATTAACGGCCTTCCCGTAGGACGATCGCCTTGAGATTTCGAAAGCCCCTACGCATCACCCACGAGGAGTTTGTATTAAAATTTCAGACCGATTGGACAAAAACTGAGCGAGTGAGAGAAAAGCCGATTTTTTTGTGCATATTTTTGCTTTCCACATGTCGGATTTCTGATTAATGGTCTTCCCGTAGGACGATAGCCTTGGAATTTTCACAGCACCTGCGCATCACCCACGAGAAGTTTTTATTAAAATTTCAGACCGATTGGACAAAAATTGAACGAGTGAGAGAAATGCCTATTTTTTTGTGCATATTTTTGATTTCCACGTGTCGGATTTCTGATTAACGGCCTTACCATAGGACGATCGCCTTGATACTTTCACAGCTCCTGTGCATCACCCACGAGGAGTTTGAGTTAGAATTTCAGATCGATTGGACAAAAATTGAGCGAGTGAGAGAAAAGCCGATTTTTTGTGCATATTTTTGATTTCCACGTGTCGGATTTCTGATTAACGGCCTTCCCGTAGGACGATCGCCTTGAATTTTTCACAGCACCCGCGCATCACCCACGAGGAGTTTGTATTAAAATTTCAGATCGATTGGACCAAAATTGAGCGAGTGAGAGAAAAGCCGATTTTTTTGTGCATATTTTTCCTTTCCACATGTCGGATTTCTCATTAACGCCCTTCCCGTAGGACGATCGCCTTGGATTTTTCCCACACGTACGATTGGACAAAAATTGAGCGAGTGAGAGAAAAGCCGATTTTTTGTGCATTTTTTTGATTTCCACGTGTCGGATTTCTCATTAACGGCCTTCCCGTAGGACGATCGCCTTGAAACTTTGACCTCACCTGCGCATCACCCACGAGCAGTTTGTATAAAAATTTCAGATTGATTGGACAAAAATTGAGCGAGTGAGAGAAAAGCCGATTTTTTGTGCATATTTTTGATTTCCACGTGTCGGATTTCTGATTAACGGCCTTCCCGTAGGACGATCGCCTTGAAATTTTTATAGCACCTGCGCATCACCCACGAGGAGTTTGTATTGAAATTTCAGACCGATTGAACGAGTGAGAGAAAAGCCGATTTTTTTTTTGATTAACGTCCTATTCCCGTAGGACGATCGCCTTGAAACTTTCACAGCACCTGCGCATCATCCACGAGGAGTTTGTATTCAAATTGCAGACCGATTGGACATAAATTGAGCGTGTGAGAGAAAAGCCGATTTTTTTGTGCATATTTTTGCTTTCCACATGTCGGATTTCTGATTAACGGCCTTCCCGTAGGACGATCGCCTTGAATTTTTCACAGCACCTGCGCATCACCCACGAGGAGTTCGTATTAAAATTTCAGACCGATTGGACAAACATTGAGTGAGTGAGAGAAAAGCCGATTTTTTGTGCATATTTTTGCTTTCCACATGTCGGATTTCTGATTAACGGCCTTCCCGTAGGACGATCACCTTGAAAGTTTCACAGCACCTGCGCATTACCCACGAGGAGTTTGTATTAAAATTTCAGACCGATTGGACAAAAATTGAACGAGTGAGAGAAAAGCCGATTTTTTTGTGCATATTTTTGATTTCCACATGTCTGATTTTTTTTTTGATTAACGGCCTTCCCGTAAGACGATCGCCTTGAAATTTTTATAGCACCTGCGCATCACCCACGAGGAGTTTGTATTAAAATTTCAGACCGATTGGACAAAAATTGAGCGAGTGAGAGAAAAGCCGATTTTTTTGTGCATATTTTTGATTTCCACATGTCGGATTTCTGATTAACAGCCTTCCCGTAGGACGATCGCTTTGAGATTTTTATAGCACCTACGCATCACCCACGAGGGGTTTGTATTAAAATTTCAGACCGATTGGACAAAAATTGAGCGAGTGAGAGAAAAGCTGATTTTTGTACATATTTTTGCTTTCCATCATGTGGGATTTCTGATTAACGGCCTTCCCGTAGGACGATCACCTTGAGATTTCGATAGCCCCTACGCATCACCCACGAGGAGTTTGTATTAGCCGATTTTTGTGCATATTTTTGATTCCCACATGTCGGATTTCTGATTAACGGCCTTCCCGTATGAAAATCGCCTTGAAACTTTCACAGCACCTGCGCATTACCGTCCTACGGGAAAGCCGTTAATTAGAAATCCCACATGATGGAAAGCAAAAATATGTACAAAAATCAGCTTTTCTCTCACTCGCTCAATTTTTGTCCAATCGGTCTGAAATTTTAATACAAACCCCTCGTGGGTGATGCGTAGGTGCTATAAAAATCTCAAAGCGATCGTCCAACGGGAAGGCCGTTAATCAGAAATCCGACATGTGGAAATCAAAAATATGCACAAAAATCGGCTTTTCTCTCACTCGCTCATTTTTTGTCCAACCGGTCTGAAATTTTAATACAAACTCCTCGTGGGTGATGCGCGGGTGCTGTGAAAAATTCAAGGCGATCGTCTTACGGGAAGGCCGTTAATCAGAAATCCGACACGTGGAAATCAAAAATATGCACAAAAAATCGGCTTTTCTCTCACTCGTTCAATTTTTGTCCAACCGGTCTGAAATTTTAATACAAACTCCTCGTGGGTGATGCGCAGGTGCTGTGAAAATTCCAAGGCTATCGTCCTACGGGTAGGCCATTAATCAGAAATCCGACATGTGGAAAGCAAAAATATGCACAAAAAAAAAAAATCGGCTTTTCTCTCACTCGCTCAGTTTTTGTCCAATCGGTCTGAAATTTTAATACAAACTCCTCGTGGGTGATGCGTAGGGGCTTTCGAAATCTCAAGGCGATCGTCCTACGGGAAGGCCGTTAATCAGAAATCCCACATGATGGAAAGCAAAAATATGTACAAAAATCAGCTTTTCTCTCACTCGCTCAATTTTTGTCCAATCGGTCTGAAATTTTAATACAAACCCCTCGTGGGTGATGCGTAGGTGCTATAAAAATCTCAAAGCGATCGTCCAACGGGAAGGCTGTTAATCAGAAATCCGACATGTGGAAATCAAAAATATGCACACAAATCGGCTTTTCTCTCACTCGCTCAATTTTTGTCCAATCGTTCTGAAATTTCAATACAAACTCCTCGTGGGTAATGCGCAGGTGCTATAAAAATTTCAAGGCCATCGTCTAACGGGAAGGCCGTTAATCAGAAATCCGACATGTGGAAAGCAAAAATATGCACAAAAAATCGGCTGTATTGTATTGAAATTTCAGACCGATTGGACAAAAATTGAGCGAGTGAGAGAAAAGCCGATTTTTTGTGCATATTTTTGCTTTCCACCTGTCGGATTTCTGATTAACGGCCTTCCCGTAGGACGATCACCTTGAAACTGTCACAGCACCTGCGCATGACCCACGAGGAGTTTGTATTAAAATTTCAGACCGATTGGACAAAAATTGAGTGAGTGAGTGAGAGAAAAGCCGATTTTTTTGTGCATATTTTTGATTTCCACATGTCTGATTTTTTTTTTGATTAACGGCCTTCCCGTAAGACGATCGCCTTGAAATTTTTATAGCACCTGCGCATCACCCACGAGGAGTTTGTATTAAAATTTCAGACCGATTGGACAAAAATTGAGCGAGTGAGAGAAAAGCCGATTTTTTTGTGCATATTTTTGATTTCCACATGTCGGATTTCTGATTAACAGCCTTCCCGTAGGACGATCGCTTTGAGATTTTTATAGCACCTACGCATCACCCACGAGGGGTTTGTATTAAAGGCCGTTAATCAGAAATCCCACATGATGGAAAGCAAAAATATGTACAAAAATCAGCTTTTCTCTCACTCGCTCAATTTTTGTCCAATCGGTCTGAAATTTTAATACAAAACCCTCGTGGGTGATGCGCAGGGGCTATCAAAATTTCAAGGCGATCGTCCTACGGGAAGGCCGTTAATCAGAAATCCGACATGTGGAAATCAAAAATATGCACAAAAAAATCAGCTTTTCTCCAACTCGTTCAGTTTTTGTCCAATCGGTCTGAAATTTTAATACAAACTCCTTGTGGGTGATGCGCAGGGGCTATCAAAATTGCAAGGCGATCGTCCTACGGGAAGGCCGTTAATCAGAAATCCGACATGTGGAAATCAAAAATATGCACAAAAAATCGGCTTTTCTCTCACTCGCTCAATTTATGTCCAATCGGTCTGAAATTGTAATACAAACTCCTTGTGGGTGATGCGCAGGGGCTATCAAAATTGCAAGGCGATCGTCCTACGGGAAGGCCGTTAATCAGAAATCCGACATGTGGAAATCAAAAATATGCACAAAAAATCGGCTTTTCTCTCACTCGCTCAATTTATGTCCAATCGGTCTGAAATTGTAACACAAAATCCTCGTGGGTAATGAGCAGGTGCTGTGAAAGTTTCAAGGCGATTTTCATACGGGAAGGCCGTTAATCAGAAATCCGACATGTGGAAATCAAAAATATGCACACAAATCGGCTTTTCTCTCACTCGCTCAATTTTTGTCCAATCGTTCTGAAATTTCAATACAAACTCCTCGTGGGTGATGCGCAGGTGCTATAAAAATTTCAAGGCCATCGTCTAACGGGAAGGCCGTTAATCAGAAATCCGACACGTGGAAATCAAAAATATGCACAAAAAATCGGCTTTTCTCTCACTCGCTCAATTTTTGTCCAATCAATCTGAAATTTTTATACAAACTGCTCGTGGGTGATGCGCAGGTGATGTCAAAGTTTCAAGGCGATCGTCCTACGGGAAGGCCGTTAATCAGAAATCCGACATGTGGAAAGCAAAAATATGCACAAAAAAATCGGCTTTTCTCTCACTCGCTCAATTTTTGTCCAATCGGTCTGAAATTGTAACTCAAACATCCTCGTGGGTGATGCGCAGGTGCTGTGAAATCCGACATGTGGAAAGCAAAAATATGCACAAAAAAATCGGCTTTTCTCTCACTCGCTCAATTTTTGTCCAATCGGTCTGAAATTGTAACTCAAACATCCTCGTGGGTGATGCGCAGGTGCTGTGAAAATTTGAAGGCGATCGTCATACGGGAAGGCCGTTAATCAAAAAAAAAAAATAGGCTTTTCTCTCACTCGCTCAATTTTTGTCCAATCGGTCTGAAATTTGAATACAAACTCCTCGTGGGTGTTGCGCAGGTGCTGTGAAAAATTCAAGGCGATCGTCCTATACGGGAAGGCCGTTAATCAGAAATCCGACATGTGGAAAGCAAAAATATGCACAAAAAAATCGGCTGTTAGCTAACGTTAATTAAGGAGATGGTGTCGGCCGAGACCGAGGACGAGAATACGCTCCATGGAACAGATGTTTCCACACCAGCACCAAGCAATAACCAAGGGACATTTACTCTGACACAAGTTAGTCCTGAGGAATGCCAGAATTTTATGGTATAAATGGTTTCGTCCTACAAAAGTTTAGGACCAAGATTGTTCCGGAAATATAATATCACTATATAATCGCGTGTGTTTTCGTTACTATCGTGTTTGCTGTATTATATATCATCGCGTGTGCTCTTCTTAATTCGTGTGTGATTATCTTAATTCTATGTACCTTCAATTGATACAGATGAAGACAGTGTCATACCTGTTGGAATTGTATTGTTAATAAATGACTAAAGGGTGATGAAGTAATGTGACAAAGTCATCTCTACATCAAATTGAAATATACAGATAGAACTTTCTGACCCCTGTGATCATTAATGATATTTACGTGTTCAACCATACACAACTTCTTCTAAGGCACGAACTTATTAAAACAACTAATGTATTCAATGTGTCTTTACGGACTACACACGAATTGCCTCTGCTCGTTTTGATAAAAGGCACGATCTCATTAAACATATTATTTATTCAAAGGAATATGCAGTGCAGTTACAGATACTACTATAATCTCATAAATAAACAATGCCAAATATGTACATCGCATGTGTATCACTTTTCTTAATTGATTGTATGCTTTATAAGACAGAGTTTACTGTTAGTTTCAGAAGACTTGGAATGGCGCTCCTCCCGGAGTATGCCTATTTCATGCTCTCAATAAAGGCCTATCAACTATGCTGATATTCTGTTATCTGTATGTAGTGTTACAATGGTTCTCGTTGAGATGAACTGCTTGAAGTTGTTGCTGAACTTCTTGAAGCTGCGGCTACTGATGATATTGTAGAGTTCAATAAATCAATGGATCTTCTTCTGGTGCTCACTCTACCATGTCTTATCTGAACAATCTTAACTTTTTTAGTGGGTTTAACAGTTTTCAAAAGCTTTTCCATTCCTAAAAAAAAAAATAAGTTAGAACATTGTTTTTGTAATGATGTCAGTACTAATGTACGTACTAGGCTAGTAAAATCCATTTCAAGATTTGAAACCATAATGATTAGTAAGATAGTAGTTCAAGGAGATAATGGGGCTGCTTGATTTATCCGCCGGTAAGCGAGCAGGTTTGTACAAGGCGTATGCCGGTCAAGTTACCGTATCAGAGCAAATCAATTGACCCGGCTGATAAAAAAAAATGCCGTGGAATAATATTATAATATTAAACCGGTTACATGATGTCACGGACCTGGCATAGACCGCAACAGAAAGTGTTTACTTGAATCCCGTTCTCAACTTGAAGACGAACCGAGACTTTATGGGCACTGAATCATACTGCTTCCCAGCGTTTACATAAACATGGACCCCAAATGCTATTCAAAGTACTTATAAATATAAGAAAAGTTTATTATAACAGTTAAACGATAAGAGTTACAATTTTACAACTTCACATAAAGTTAGTTTACTAGTCTGCAACTACGTACACAGTGGCATCTCAAAACGTGGTTTGCTTAATAAATAACCATTCAACACTTTTTGCGTTTAAATACAAAAGTTACCGTAACAATACATTAACACAATGTCTTCTCTCCCATTCTAACGGGATGACTAACCGCCGAAAACTACTGTTTACTATTACTATTATCGATAAAACATAAAGGCTATAGACTGCCAGGCACACACGCCATGTTTCCTACCCGGAACGCGCTCTTCTCCCTCGTTCGCGCCAATAATATCACGTGACTCATTATTATTCATTATACCGTTATGATTGCATCATCAAGCAACTTGCAGCTAAAATTAGGTCAGTTACTGGGCACGGGTCTCACACATGACATGTTCTAATAAAGATTGGTTGCCAGGCAACGAAACATACGCCCACAACAGCTAAATCGTCCGGGTATTCAACAAGAGTTGTCGCATATTTTTACTTTTTTTCAGTAATGAAACATTTATAATACACTAAAATCTGATTAAGAGTAACAATTCATTAAGTAATTATCAGAAAATCATTAGAATTTGTTTGTTTGCTTTTTATAAAGTTCTGCCCCATGCTAACGTTTAGTATACGAAACATTTAATATCATGGAATTAGTTGTTCAGTTATCAAAATTCATTGAACATCAATATACTTGTTTGTCTCAAGACCTCAATCTGAAGTCAATTGGATGATAAATTTGGCCTCTGACCGTCCACAAGATTTTTATAAGTGATCAAGGGCCATAACTTGGGCAGTTATTATCGGAAATCGCTGACAATCCATAGACTTCTTCGGCTCTTGACCTTAAACACTTTGTGTGATTTAAAGTCAATCGGATATTAACGTTGGCCTCTAGAGCGTCAAGAAGAATTTCTGAAGTGATCAAGGGCCGTAACGCTGGCAGTAAATAACGGAAATAGCTGAAATTCATATGCTTTGTCTCATGACCTTAAACACTGTGTATAAATTTAATGTCAGTTGGATATTAACTTTGGCCATCGTGGACGCCGGACAGATGGATGGACGCAGGCGACGACAATATACGACCACATTTCAATGTGGGCGTATAAAAACAGTATTCATGAAAATGACTATCAGTAAGTGATCACAAAATAAACAGAAAATTATTATTTGTAGTATTCTCGAAAAAAAAAATGAATGACATATGGTTTTACCAAGCCTCAATTCAGCTTCAAAGCATTTGGTTTAATTTTAACGCTTTAATATTCGTGTTTAATGCCATTCATATCTAACGTGAATTTTATCTCGTTGACATGTTCACCATCTTGCGCCGGTCATCGCCGCTGTCGACAAAGCGGCGCATTCGGCGTACGCCGCGGCCGAACTTTTGTCGACTTCCGGTTAAATCAAGTAACCTCGCCGGGCAAACTGCCGCCGAACTGTGGTCAGCCGGTATGGATAAATCAAGCAGGGCCAATTAATGCAACGTGCTTCGTAGATGCCGACCTTGACATTAAATAAATACTTTTCTTTAATACATGTAGGCCTACTCATTTTATTCTTCGTTTTACTTTCCTTGGCTTAAGTATAACAGTAATAATACTTATTTTCCATAATGATAGCATTACAATAAAATTGAAAGAAACCAAGCTGATTGGGACCATGGCTGATCCGGACCACGGCTGATTCTGACCAAATGTTAAACTGATTCTGACCACATTCTCGGCTCATTTGGACCACGACTAGGCTCATTCGGATCACTATGAGGCTCATTCGGACCACATGATAAAAATACTAGAAATTAAGATTTTGATATTAAATCCAATTTAAAGGGTTTTATCTAGGTTATAGTTATAGCGTGACTATATTATGTGCTTTTATGTAGGCTATGTCAATTTATGTTTATACTTACATTCCATTTTTTGATGTCAATGTCAGACAAATTTGAAAATCAACACCTACAATACAGTAGCATAACGGAAATATGTTATTACGAATAAATCAGCCAGGTCCCAATCAGCTGATTACTTTTAGTACGTCATAATTTTAAAAAAATAGGTTGCCAGGCAACGAAACATACGCCCACACAGCAGCCAAATCGTCCGGGCAAGAGTTGTCGCATATTAAGGAATTATCAGAAAATCATTAGAATTTGTTTGGTTTTTATAATCAAACGTTTTTTTTAAAATCAGATAATAATTGTGACCTCCAGAGGCACCACAAGCTAAAAAGGGTGATTTTTCGTACAATCAGGGGACATAATTCAGGAAGTAATGACCCGATGGGTGCAAATATCGAAAGGAACCAAGATCTTTGGGTTATAAACATACCTGTCAAGTTTCATCAAAATCGATTCAAAATTGTGACCTCTATAGGGTCCACAACCTTGATATAACATATTTTGACCTCCAGAGGAACCAAAAGCGAACAAAAGCGATTTTTCGGACAATCCGGGGACATAATTCAGGAAGTTATGATCCAATGGGCGCAAATATCGAAAGGAACCAAGATCTTTGGGTTATAAACATACATGTCAAGTTTCATCAAAATCGGTTCAAAATTGTGACCTCTATAAGGTCCACAACCTTTATATAACATATTTTCACAATATTCGCGTACAAACGGCGGCCATTTTGTCCGTCAATTTTGGTCCGATTTTCACAAAATTCATACTCAACCTTCATAACCATGGAACGGTGATATAATCAAACGGTTTTTTAAATCGGATAACAATTTTGACCTCCAGAGGGACCACAAGCTAAAAAGGGCAATTTTTCGGACAATCGGGGGCCATAATTCAGGAAGTTGCGATCCGATTGGCGCAAATATCGAAAGGAACCAAGATCTTTGGGTTATAAACATGCATTTCAAGTTTCATCCAAATCGGTTCAAAATTGTGTCCTCTACACTGTTCACAACCTTGATATAACATATTTTCACACTATTCGCGTACAAATGGCGGCCATTTTGTCCGTCAATTTTGGTCCGATTTTCACGAAATTCGACCTCGACCTTCATAACCATGGAACGGTGATATAATCAAACGGTTTTTTAAATCGGATAACAATTTTGACCTCCAGAGGGACCACAAGCTAAAAAGGGCGATTTTTCGGACAATCAGGGGCCATAATTCAGGAAGTTACAATCCGATTGGCGCAAATATCGAAAGGAACCAAGATCTTTGGGTTATAAACATGCATTTCAAGTTTCATCCAAATCGGTTCAAAATTGTGACCTCTACACTGTTCACAAGCTAAAAAAACGTGATTTTTCGTACAATCAGGGGCCATAACCCACGAAGTTACAGTCCGATACATGCCAATGTCGAAAGGAACCGAGATCTTAGGGCGATAAACCTATGTTTTAAGTTTCATTGAAATCGGATAACAATTGTGACCTGTAGACTGTTCACAAACAATTGTGGACGGACGGACGTCCGGACGGACGGACGGACGGACAGGGGCGACGACAATATACGTCCACATGAAAATGTGGGCGTATAAAAAAGTATTTTAAAACGGGTGTAATCCTTGGGCTATGTGGGGCCACTAAGCAATCTGCCCACTTTGCACCAGCTATAATTAAATTCAATACAGCTTAGGGAGGGAATCGAACCCTCTTACATAGCCCAAGAATTGCCTTATCTTCCATAATTTATTTCCTGTTTTTGTACTACCTGATTAACTACCTAACTACCTTATTAAATAGTAGTTCCAGCTGACAGATGTTTGGCGGCATCAGTGCGGATAGAAAAAACCCTGTGGGGGAAAAAGAATCCGCGTTATGTGGAAAAGCGAAGTGCTCGCAGTAAAAACCACATAGCTACCATAACGAACTACTCCCCCTGTAAGGTTTTCACAACCTTTTGCCTACTTTTCTAACTTTTTATGTCATATTATAGTTTCATGTCATTTTATGTTTTTGTACTACCTGATTAACTATATAACTACCTTATTAAATAGTAGTTCCAGCTGACAGATGTTTGGCGCCATCAGTGCGGATAGAAAAAACCCAGTGGGGGAAAAAAGAATCCGCGTTATGTGGAAAAGCGAAGTGCTCGCAGTAAAAACCACATAGCTACCTTAACGAACTACTCCCCCTGTAAGGTTTTCACAACCTTTTGCCTACTTTTCTAACTTTTTATGTCATATTATAGTTTCATGTCATTTAATGTTTTTGTACTACCCATGATTAACTACCTAACTACCTTATTAAATAGTAGTTCCAGCTGACAGATGTTTGGCGCCATCAGTGCGGATAGAAAAAACCCCGTGGGGGAAAAAGAATCCGCTTACGTGGAAAAGCGAAGTCCTCGCAGTAAAAACCACATAACTACCTTAACGAACTACTCCCCCTGTAAGGTTTTCACAACCTTTTGCCTACTTTTCTAACTTTTTATGTCATATTATAGTTTCATGTCATTTTATGTTTTTGTACTACCCATGATTAACTACCTAACTACCTTATTAAATAGTCGTTCCAGCTGACAGATGTTTGGCGGCATCAGTGCGGATAGAAAAAACCCCGTGGGGGAAAAAGAATCCGCGTTATGTGGAAAAGCGAAGTGCTCGCAGTAAAAACCACATAGCTACCATAACGAACTACTCCCCCTGTAAGGTTTTCACAACCTTTTGCCTACTTTTCTAACTTTTTATGTCATATTATAGTTTCATGTCATTTTATGTTTTTGTACTACCTGATTAACTATATAACTACCTTATTAAATAGTAGTTCCAGCTGACAGATGTTTGGCGCCATCAGTGCGGATAGAAAAAACCCAGTGGGGGAAAAAAGAATCCGCGTTATGTGGAAAAGCGAAGTGCTCGCAGTAAAAACCACATAGCTACCTTAACGAACTACTCCCCCTGTAAGGTTTTCACAACCTTTTGCCTACTTTTCTAACTTTTTATGTCATATTATAGTTTCATGTCATTTAATGTTTTTGTACTACCCATGATTAACTACCTAACTACCTTATTAAATAGTAGTTCCAGCTGACAGATGTTTGGCGCCATCAGTGCGGATAGAAAAAAACCCGTGGGGGAAAAAGAATCCGCTTACGTTGAAAAGCGAAGTCCTCGCAGTAAAAACCACATAACTACCTTAACGAACTACTCCCCCTGTAAGGTTTTCACAACCTTTTGCCTACTTTTCTAACTTTTTATGTCATATTATAGTTTCATGTCATTTTATGTTTTTGTACTACCTGATTAACTATATAACTACCTTATTAAATAGTAGTTCCAGCTGACAGATGTTTGGCGCCATCAGTGCGGATAGAAAAAACCCAGTGGGGGAAAAAAGAATCCGCGTTATGTGGAAAAGCGAAGTGCTCGCAGTAAAAACCACATAGCTACCTTAACGAACTACTCCCCCTGTAAGGTTTTCACAACCTTTTGCCTACTTTTCTAACTTTTTATGTCATATTATAGTTTCATGTCATTTAATGTTTTTGTACTACCCATGATTAACTACCTAACTACCTTATTAAACAGTAGTTCTAGCTGACAGATGTTTGGCGCCATCAGTGCGGATAGAAAAAACACTGAGGAGGAAAAAGAATCTGCTTGCGTTATGTGGAAAAGCGAAGTGCTCGCAGTAAAAACCACATAGCTACCTTAACGAACTAATCCCCCTGTAAGGTTTTCACAACCTTTTGTCGACCTTTCTAACTACTTCCCAATTAACTACCCCGGCGGCTACTCTCTAACTTAACTAAACTACCACGGCGGCTACTCTCTAACTTAACTAAACTATCCCCCCGGCGGCTACTCTCTAACTTAACTAAACTACCCCCCGGCGGCTACTCTCTAACTTAGCTAAACTACCCCCCCCCCCCCGGGTGGCTACTCTCTAACTTAACTAAACAACCCCCCCGGCGGCTACTCTCTAAATTAACTAAACTACCACCCCGGCGGCTACTCTCTAACTTAACTAAACTACCCCCCCCCCCGGCGGCTACTCTCTAACTTAACTAAACTATCCCCCCCCCCCGGCGGCTACTCTCTAACTAACTTAACTAAACTACCCCCCCCCCCCGGCGGCTACTCTCTAACTTAACTAAACTACCCCCCCGGCGGCTACTCTCTAACTTAACTAAACTACCCCCTCCCCCCCGGCGGCTACTCTCTAACTTAACTAAACTACCCCCCCCCCGGCGGCTACTCTCTAACTTAACTAAACTACCCCCCCCCCCCGGCGGCTACTCTCTAACTTAACTAAACTACCCCCCCGGCGGCTACTCTCTAACTTAACTAAACTACCCCCCCCCCCCCCCCCCGGCGGCTACTCTCTAACTTAACTAAACTACCCCCCCGGCGGCTACTCTCTAACTTAACTAAACTACCCCCCCCCCCCCGGCGGCTACTCTCTAACTTAACTAAACTACCCCCCCCCCCCGGCGGCTACTCTCTAACTTAACTAAACTACCCCCCCGGCGGCTACTATCTAACTTGATTAAACTACCCCCCCCCGGCAGCTACTATCTAACTTAACTAAACTACCCCCCCCGGCGGCTACTCTCTAACTTAACTAAACTACCCCTCCGGCGGCTACTCTCTAACTTAACTAAACTACCCCCCCCCGGCGGCTACTCTCTAACTTAACTAAACTACCCCCCCGGCGGCTACTCTCTAACTTAACTAAACTACCCCCCCCCGGCGGCTACTCTCTAACTTAAATAAACTACCCCCCGGGCGGCTACTCTCTAACTTAACTAAACTACCCCCCCGCCGGCTACTCTCTAACTTAACTAAACTACCCCCCCCGGCGGCTACTCTCTAACTTAACTAAACTACCCCCCGGCGGCTACTCTCTAACTTAACTACCCCCACCCCCGCGGGCGGCTACTCTCTAACTTAACTAAACTACCCCCCCCCCGGCGGCTACTCTCTAACTTAACTAAACTACCCCCCCCGGCGGCTACTCTCTAACTTAACTAAACTACCCCCCCCCCCCCCCCGGCGGCTACTCTCTAACTTAACTAAACTACCCCCCCGGCGGCTACTCTCTAACTTAACTAAACTACCCCCCCCCCCCCCGGCGGCTACTCTCTAACTTAACTAAACTACCCCCCCGGCGGCTACTCTCTAACTTAACTAAACTACCCCCCCGGCGGCTACTCTGTAACGTAACTAAACTACCCCCCCCCCCCGGCGGCTACTCTCTAACTTAACTAAACTACCCCCCAGGCGGCTACTCTCTAACTTAACTAAACTACCCCCCCCGGCGGCTACTCTCTAACTTAACTAAACTACCCCCCCGGCGGCTACTCTCTAACTTAACTAAACTACCCCCCCCCCCCCCCCCGGCGGCTACTCTCTAACTTAACTACCCCCCCCGGCGGCTACTCTCTAACTTAACTAAACTACCCCCCCCCCCCCGGCGGCTACTCTCTAACTTAACTAAACTACCCCCCCCCCCCCCGGCGGCTACTCTCTAACTTAACTAAACTACCCCCCCGGCGGCTACTCTCTAACTTAACTAAACTACCCCCCCGGCGGCTACTCACTAACTTAACTAAACTACCACCCCGCCGGCTACTCTCTAACTTAACTAAACTACCACCCCGCCGGCTACTCTCTACCTTAACTAAACTACCACCCCACCGGCTACTCTCTAACTTAACTAAACTACCCCCCCCGCCGGCTACTCTCTAACTTAACTAAACTACCCCCCCCCCCGCCTACTCTCTAACTTAACTAAACTACCACCCCGCCGCCTACTCTCTAACTTAACTAAACTACCACCCCGCCGCCTACTCTCTAACTTAACTAAACTACCCCCCCCCCCGCCTACTCTCTAACTTAACTAAACTACCCCCCCCGCCGCCTACTCTCTAACTTAACTAAACTACCACCCGCCGGCTACTCTCTAACTTAACTAAACTACCACCCCACCGGCTACTCTCTAACTTAACTAAACTACCACCCCGCCGCCTACTCTCTAACTTAACTAAACTACCCCCCCCGCCGGCTACTCTCTAACTTAACTAAACTACCACCCCGCCGGCTACTCTCTAACTTAACTAAACTACCACCCCGCCGGCTACTCTCTAACTTAACTAAACTACCACTCCGCCGGCTACTCTCTAACTTAACTAAACTACCAACCGCCGGATACTCTCTAACTTAACTAAACTACCACCCCACCGGCTACTCTCTAACTTAACTAAACTACCACCCCGCCGGCTACTCTCTAACTTAACTTAACTACCACCCCGCCGGCTACTCTCTAACTTAACTAAACTACCACCCCGCCGGCTACTCTCTAACTTAACTAAAGTACCACCCCGCCGGCTACTCTCTACCTTAACTAAACTACACCCCCCCCCCCCCCCGGCGGCTACTCTCTAACTTAACTCTAACCACCCCGCCGGCTACTCTCTAACTTAACTAAACTACCACCCCGCCGCCTACTCTCTAACATAACTAAACTACCACCCCGCCGGCTACTCGCTAACTTAACTAAACTACCCCTCCGGCGGCTACTCTCTAACTTAACTAAACTACCCCCCCGGCCGCTACTCTCTAACTTAACTAAACTACCACCCCGCCGGCTACTCTCTAACTTAACTAAACTACCACCCCGCCGGCTACTCTCTACCTTAACTAAACTACCACCCCACCGGCTACTCTCTAACTTAACTAAACTACCACCCCGCCGGCTACTCTCTAACTTAACTAAACTACCACCCCGCCGCCTACTCTCTAACTTAACTAAACTACCACCCCACCGCCTACTCTCTAACTTAACTAAACTACCACCCCGCCGCCTACTCTCTAACTTAACTAAACTACCACCCCGCCGCCTACTCTCTAACTTAACTAAACTACCACCCGCCGGCTACTCTCTAACTTAACTAAACTACCACCCCACCGGCTACTCTCTAACTTAACTAAACTACCACCCCGCCGGCTACTCTCTAACTTAACTAAACTACCACCCCGCCGGCTACTCTCTAACTTAACTAAACTACCACCCCGCCGGCTACTCTCTAACTTAACTAAACTACCACCCCGCCGGCTACTCTCTAACTTAACTAAACTACCAACCGCCGGATACTCTCTAACTTAACTAAACTACCACCCCACCGGCTACTCTCTAACTTAACTAAACTACCACCCCGCCGGCTACTCTCTAACTTAACTTAACTACCACCCCGCCGGCTACTCTCTAACTTAACTAAACTACCACCCCGCCGGCTACTCTCTAACTTAACTAAACTACCACCCCGCCGGCTACTCTCTAACTTAACTAAACTACACCCCCCCCCCCCCGGCGGCTACTCTCTAACTTAACTCTAACCACCCCGCCGGCTACTCTCTAACTTAACTAAACTACCACCCCGCCGCCTACTCTCTAACTTAACTAAACTACCACCCGCCTACTCTCTAACTTAACTAAACTACCACCCCGCCGCCAACTCTCTAACTTAACTAAACTACCACACCACCGCCTACTCTCTAACTTAACTAAACTACCACCCCGCCGCCAACTCTCTAACTTAACTAAACTACCACCCCGCCGCCTACTCTCTAACTTAACTAAACTACCACCCCGCCGCCTACTCTCTAACTTAACTAAACTACCACCCCGCCGGCTACTCTCTAACTTAACTAAACTACCCCCCCCGCCGGCTACTCTCTAACTTAACTAAACTACCACCCCGCCGGCTACTCTCTAACATAACTAAACTACCCCCCCCGCCGGCTACTCTCTAACTTAACTAAACTACCACCCCGCCGGCTACTCTCTAACTTAACTAAACTACCACCCCGCCGGCTACTCTCTACCTTAACTAAACTACCACCCCGCCGGCTACTCTGTACCTTAACTAAACTACCACCCCGCCGGCTACTCTCTACCTTAACTAAACTACCCCACCCCCCCCCCCCCGGCGGCTACTCTCTAACTTAACTCTAACCACCCCGCCGCCTACTCTCTAACTTAACTAAACTACCACCCCGCCGCCTACTCTCTAACTTAACTAAACTACAACCCCGCCGCCTACTCTCTAACTTAACTCTAACCACCCCGCCGGCTACTCTCTAACTTAACTAAACTACCACCCCGCCGCCTACTCTCTAACTTAACTAAACTACCCCCCCCGCCGCCTACTCTCTAACTTAACTAAACTACCACCCCGCCGGCTACTCTCTAACTTAACTAAACTACCACCCCGCCGCCAACTCTCTAACTTAACTAAACTACCACCCCGCCGCCAACTCTCTAACTTAACTAAACTACCACCCCGCCGCCTACTCTCTAACTTAACTAAACTACCACCCCGCCGCGTACTCTCTAACTTAACTAAACTACCACCCCGCCGGCTACTCTCTAACTTAACTAAACTACCACCCCACCGGCTACTCTCTAACTTAACTAAAGTACCACCCCGCCGGCTACTCTCTAACTTAACTAAACTACCACCCCACCGGCTACTCTCTAACTTAACTAAACTACCACCCCGCCGGCTACTCTCTACCTTAACTAAACTACCACCCCGCCGGCTACGCTCTAACTTAACCAAACTAACCCCCCCCCCCCCCCCCCCCCCCCCGGCGGCTACTCTCTAACTTAACTCTAACCACCCCGCCGGCTACTCTCTAACTTAACTAAACTACCACCCCGCCGCCTACTCTCTAACTTAACTAAACTACCACCCCGCCGCCTACTCTCTAACTTAACTAAACTACCACCCCGCCGCCAACTCTCTAACTTAACTAAACTACCACCCCACCGCCTACTCTCTAACTTAACTAAACTACCACCCCGCCGCCAACTCTCTAACTTAACTAAACTACCACCCCACCGCCTACTCTCTAACTTAACTAAACTACCACCCCGCCGCCTACTCTCTAACTTAACTAAACTACCACCCCGCCGCCTACTCTCTAACTTAACTAAACTACCACCCCGCCGCCTACTCTCTAACTTAACTAAACTACCCCCCCCGCCGCCTACTCTCTAACTTAACTAAACTACCACCCCGCCGCCTACTCTCTAACTTAACTACCCCGCCTACTCTCTAACTTAACTACCCCGCCTACCTTTCTAACTAATTCCCAATTAACTAAAAACCTTAATAAACTAACTACCTAACAAATTTACGAACTCTCCCCGGTAACCTGCCCGTCTTGGGTAGCCCTATCAGGAGCACTTGGCTCCAGACGATATAGCCAACCGGTTTGTTGAGTAGCTCGGCAAGGCAGGGTCGCTACTCCCCCTGTAAGGTTTTCACAACCTTTTGCCTACCTTTCTAACTAATTCCCAATTAACTTAAAACCTTAATAAACTAACTACCTAACAAATTTACAAACTCTCCCCGGTAACCTGCCCGTCTTGGGTAGCCCTATCAGGAGCACTCGGCTCCAGACGATATAGCCAACCGGTTTGTTGAGTAGCTCGGCAAGGCAGGGTCGCTACTCTCCCTGTAAGGTCTTCACAACCTTTTGCCTACCTTTCTAACTAATTCCCAATTAACTTAAAACCTTAATAAACTAACTACCTAACAAATTTACAAACTCTCCCCGGTAACCTGCCCGTCTTGGGTAGCCCTATCAGGAGCACTCGGCTCCAGACGATATAGCCAACCGGTTTGTTGAGTAGCTCGGCAAGGCAGGGTCGCTACTCCCCCTGTAAGGTTTTCACAACCTTTTGCCTACCTTTCTAACTACCCCAACTTTGATATGTCATATTATATGTTTTTATTTCATATGTTTTATATCACTTTATTATATGTTTATATGTCATATTACTGTTTTATATCACTTTATATGTTTATATGTCTTATTATTGTTTTATGTCATTTTATTGTTGAGCCTACTGATCATGGTAGCTCGGCAAGGCAGGGTCGCTACTCCCCCTGTAAGGTTTTCACAACCTTTTGCCTACCTTTCTAACTAATTCCCAATTAACTTAAAACCTTAATAAACTAACTACCTAACAAATTTACAAACTCTCCCCGGTAACCTGTCCGTCATGGGTAGCCCTATCAGGAGCACTCGGCTCCAGACGATATAGCCAACCGGTTTGTTGAGTAGCTCGGCAAGGCAGGGTCGCTACTCCCCCTGTAAGGTTTTCACAACCTTTTGCCTACCTTTCTAACTAATTCCCAATTAACTTAAAACCTTAATAAACTAACTACCTAACAAATTTACAAACTCTCCCCGGTAACCTGCCCGTCTTGGGTA
Organism: Patella depressa; assembly: GCA_948474765.1. Lineage (NCBI taxonomy): Eukaryota > Metazoa > Mollusca > Gastropoda > Patellidae > Patella > Patella depressa. The sequence goes on along the minus strand of OX419723.1, from coordinate 1,949,139 downwards.
GCCCTATCAGGAGCACTCGGCTCCAGACGATATAGCCAACCGGTTTGTTGAGTAGCTCGGCAAGGCAGGGTCGCTACTCCGCCTGTAAGGTTTTCACAACCTTTTGCCTACCTTTCTAACTAATTCCCAATTAACTTAAAACCTTAATAAACTAACTACCTAACAAATTTACAAACTCTCCCCGGTAACCTGCCCGGCGGCTACTCTCTAACTTAACTAAACTACCCCCCCCCCCCCCGGCGGCTACTCTCTAACTTAACTAAACTACCCCCCCCGGCGGCTACTCTCTAACTTAACTAAACTACCCCCCCCCCCGGCGGCTACTCTCTAACTTAACTAAACTACCCCCCCCCCCCCCCGGCGGCTACTCTCTAACTTAACTAAACTACCCCCCCCGGCGGCTACTCTCTAACTTAACTAAACTACCCCCCCCCGGCGGCTACTCTCTAACTTAACTAAACTACCCCCCCGGCGGCTACTCTCTAACTTAACTAAACTACCCCCCTGGCGGCTACTCTCTAACTTAACTAAACTACCCCCCCCCCCCCCCCGGCGGCCACTCTCTAACTTAACTAAACTACCCCCCTCCCCCGGCGGCTACTCTCTAACTTAACTAAACTACCCCCCCCGGCGGCTACTCTCTAACTTAACTAAACTACCCCCCCGGCGGCTACTCTCTAACTTAACTAAACTACCCCCCCGGCGACTACGCTCTAACTTAACTAAACTACCCCCCCCCCCCCCGGCGGCTACTCTCTAACGTAACTAAACTACCCCCCCGGCGGCTACTCTCTAACTTAACTAAACTACCCCCCCCGGCGACTACGCTCTAACTTAACTAAACTACCCCCCCGGCAACTACTCTCTAATGTAACTAAACTACCCCCCCGGCGGCTACTCTCTAACTTAACTAAACTACCCCCCCGGCGGCTACTCTCTAACTTAACTAAACTACCCCCCCCCCCCGCGTCTACACTCTAACTTAACTTAACTACCCCCCCCCCCCGGCGGCTACTCTCTAACTTAAATAAACTACCTCCCCCCCCCCCCCCGGCGGCTACTCTCTAACTTAACTAAACTACCCCCCCCCCGCCTACTCTCTAACTTAACTAAACTACCACCCCGCCGCCTACTCTCTAACTTAACTAAACTACCACCCCGCCGCCTACTCTCTAACTTAACTAAACTACCACCCCGCCGCCTACTCTCTAACTTAACTAAACTACCACCCCGCCGCCTACTCTCTAACTTAACTAAACTACCACCCCACCGCCTACTCTCTAACTTAACTAAACTACCACCCCGCCGCCTACTCTCTAACTTAACTAAACTACCACCCCGCCGCCTACTCTCTAACTTAACTAAACTACCACCTCGCCGCCTACTCTCTAACTTAACTAAACTACCACCCCGCCGCCTACTCTCTAACTTAACTAAACTACCACCCCGCCGCCTAATCTCTAACTTAACTAAACTACCACCCCGCCGCCTAATCTCTAACTTAACTAAACTACCACCCCGCTGCCTACTCTCTAACTTAACTAAACTACCACCCCGCCTACCTTTCTAACTAATTCCCAATTAACTAAAAACCTTAATAAACTAACTACCTAACAAATTTACAAACTCTCCCCGGTAACCTGCCCGTCTTGGGTAGCCCTATCAGGAGCACTCGGCTCCAGACGATATAGCCAACCGGTTTGTTGAGTAGCTCGGCAAGGCAGGGTCGCTACTCCCCCTGTAAGGTTTTCACAACCTTTTGCCTACCTTTCTAACTAATTCCCAATTAACTTAAAACCTTAATAAACTAACTACCTAACAAATTTACAAACTCTCCCCGGTAACCTGCCCGTCTTGGGTAGCCCTATCAGGAGCACTCGGCTCCAGACGATATAGCCAACCGGTTTGTTGAGTAGCTCGGCAAGGCAGGGTCGCTACTCCCCCTGTAAGGTTTTCACAACCTTTTGCCTACCTTTCTAACTACCCCAACTTTGATGTCATATTATATGTTTTTATTTCATATGTTTTATGTCATATTATATGTTTTTACTTCCTGTTTTATATCACTTTATATGTTTATATGTCTTATTATTGTTTTATGTCATTTTATTGTTGAGCCTACTGATCATGGTAGCTCGGCAAGGCAGGGTCGCTACTCCCCCTGTAAGGTTTTCACAACCTTTTGCCTACCTTTCTACCCCGGTAACCTGCCCGTCTTGGGTAGCCCTATCAGGAGCACTCGGCTCCAGACGATATAGCCAACCGGTTTGTTGAGTAGCTCGGCAAGGCAGGGTCGCTACTCCCCCTGTAAGGTTTTCACAACCTTTTGCCTACCTTTCTAACTACCGCAACTTTGATATGTCATATTATATGTTTTTATTTCCTGTTTTATATCACTTTATTATATGTTTATATGTCATATTATTGTCTTATGTCATTTTATTGTTGAGCCTACTGATCATGGTAGCTCGGCAAGGCAGGGTCGCTACTCTCCCTGTAAGGATTTCACAACCTTTTGCCTACCTTTCTAACTACCCCAACTTTGATATGTCATACTCTCTTCCTAATTGAGCTAGAATGTTCAAACTTGGTGTATGTGTTTATTAGGTGAATGCCTTGATGGAGTTCGAAGATGAGCATTTTCCGCTTACGGTAAGCAGAGATAAGCAATTTGATTGTTTGATGCTTTGGGACACAATAACTTTAGTTCTAAGTGAGAGAGATGAAACTTGGTGTATAGTTTTATTACAGTAATACCTCGACTAAGTTCGATAATGAGCATTTTCTGCTCAGGGTAAGCAGAGCGATATGCAATTTGATTAGTCGAGACTTTGGAACACAATAACTCTCCTTCTAATTGAGTTAAAATGTTCAAACTTTGTGTATATGCTTATTAGGTCAATGCCTTGGTGGAGTTCGAAGATGAGAATTTTCCACTTAGGGTAAGCAGAGATAAGCAATTTGATTGGTTGATGTTTTGGGACACGATAGCTTTAGTTCCAATTAAGTGAGAGTGGTGACACTTTGTGTATAGTTTCATTACAGTAATACCTTGAATAAGTTCGATAATGAGCATTTTCTGTTCAGGGTAAGCAGAGCGATACGCAATTTGATTGGTCGAGACTTTGGAAAACAATAACTCTCCTTGGTGTATATGATAATTAGGTGAATGCCTTGATGGAGTTCGAAGATGAGCATTTTCCACTTAGGGTAAGCAGAGATAAGCAATTTGATTGGTTGATGCTTTGGGACACGATAGCTTTAGTTCCAATTAAGTGAGAGTGGTGACACTTTGTGTATAGTTTCATTACAGTAATACCTTGAATAAGTTCGATAATGAGCATTTTCTGTTCAGGGTAAGCAGAGCGATACGCAATTTGATTGGTCGAGACTTTGGAAAACAATAACTCTCCTTGGTGTATATGATAATTAGGTCAATGCCTTGATGGAGTTCGAAGATGAGCATTTTCCGCTTAGGATAAGCAGAGATAAGCAATTTGATTGGTTGATGCTTTGGGACACGATAACTTTAGTTCTAATTAAGTGAGAGTGGTGACACTTTGTGTGTTATTTCCTGTTTTATATCACTTTATTATATGTTTATATGTCATATTATTGTTTTATGTCATTTTATTGTTGAGCCTACTGATCATGGTAGCTCGGCAAGGCAGGGTCGCTACTCCCCCTGTAAGGTTTTCACAACCTTTTGCCTACCTTTCTACCCCGGTAACCTGCCCGTCTTGGGTAGCCCTATCAGGAGCACTTGGCTCCAGACGATATAGCCAACCGGTTTGTTGAGTAGCTCGGCAAGGCAGGGTCGCTACTCCCCCTGTAAGGTTTTCACAACCTTTTGCCTACCTTTCTAACTACCGCAACTTTGATATGTCATATTATATGTTTTTATTTCCTGTTTTATATCACTTTATTATATGTTTATATGTCATATTATTGTCTTAAGGCCCCCGCACACGAGCGCATTTTGCGTACGCATTTAGCGCCGCGCTAAATGCGTACGCATTTGGCGCAGAAATACGGTGCCCGCACACGAGCCGATAATGACGCTGCGCGAAAGCTACTGCGGCAATTGTGTCGTTCACGTGACCACCACTCATCCGAAAATGGCACCCGTGAGTGAATCGTCGTCGTCGTCATCGGAAGAAACAGCCCTTGCAGTGTTACTTCTTCCATAAATCGACGATTTTATCCTCTAAAATTGCGTCACTGACGAACTCACTGGGTGCCGCCATTTTGCAGTAGTGATGACGCATGCGCATTGACGACGAATGAAACGCAAATAGCGCTGAGTTGCCCGCACACGAGAGCGCAGTTGGCGCTGCGTCAAAAAATATCAAACATGACAGATATTTGGCGAACGTCAAAATGCGCTCGAAAATACCCCCGCACACGAGCCGAAAATGACGCTGCGCCATTTGCGTACGCAGTTTTCGGCTCGTGTGCGGGGGCCTTTATGTCATTTTATTGTTGAGCCTACTGATCATGGTAGCTCGGCAAGGCAGGGTCGCTACTCTCCCTGTAAGGATTTTACAACCTTTTGCCTACCTTTCTAACTACCCCAACTTTGATATGTCATACTCTCTTCCTAATTGAGCTAGAATGTTCAAACTTGGTGTATGTGTTTATTAGGTCAATGCCTTGATGGAGTTCGAAGATGAGCATTTTCCGCTTACAGTAAGCAGAGATAAGCAATTTGATTGTTTGATGCTTTGGGACACAATAACTTTAGTTCTAAGTGAGAGAGATGAAACTTGGTGTATAGTTTAATTACAGTAATACCTCGACTAAGTTCGATAATGAGCATTTTCTGCTCAGGGTAAGCAGAGCGATATGCAATTTGATTAGTCGAGACTTTGGAACACAATAACTCTCCTTCTAATTGAGTTAAAATGTTCAAACTTTGTGTATATGCTTATTAGGTCAATGCCTTGGTGGAGTTCGAAGATGAGCATTTTCCGCTTAGGGTAAGCAGAGATAAGCAATTTGATTGGTTGATGCTTTGGGACACGATAGCTTTAGCTCCAATTAAGTGAGAGTGGTGACACTTTGTGTATAGTTTCATTACAGTAATACCTTGAATAAGTTCGATAATGAGCATTTTCTGTTCAGGGTAAGCAGAGCGATACGCAATTTGATTGGTCGAGACTTTGGAAAACAATAACTCTCCTTGGTGTATATGATAATTAGGTGAATGCCTTGATGGAGTTCGAAGATGAGCATTTTCCACTTAGGGTAAGCAGAGATAAGCAATTTGATTGGTTGATGCTTTGGGACACGATAGCTTTAGTTCCAATTAAGTGAGAGTGGTGACACTTTGTGTATAGTTTCATTACAGTAATACCTTGAATAAGTTCGATAATGAGCATTTTCTGTTCAGGGTAAGCAGAGCGATACGCAATTTGATTGGTCGAGACTTTGGAAAACAATAACTCTCCTTGGTGTATATGATAATTAGGTGAATGCCTTGATGGAGTTTGAAGATGAGAATTTTCCACTTAGGGTAAGCAGAGATAAGCAATTTGATTGGTTGATGCTTTGGGACACGATAGCTTTAGTTCCAATTAAGTGAGAGTGGTGACACTTTGTGTATAGTTTCATTACAGTAATACCTTGAATAAGTTCGATAATGAGCATTTTCTGTTCAGGGTAAGCAGAGCGATACGCAATTTGATTGGTCGAGACTTTGGAAAACAATAACTCTCCTTGGTGTATATGATAATTAGGTGAATGCCTTGATGGAGTTCGAAGATGAGCATTTTCCACTTAGGGTAAGCAGAGATAAGCAATTTGATTGGTTGATGCTTTGGGACACGATAGCTTTAGTTCCAATTAAGTGAGAGTGGTGACACTTTGTGTATAGTTTCATTACAGTAATACCTTGAATAAGTTCGATAATGAGCATTTTCTGCTCAGGGTAAGCAGAGCGATACGCAATTTGATTGGTCGAGACTTTGGAAAACAATAACTCTCCTTGGTGTATATGATAATTAGGTGAATGCCTTGATGGAGTTCGAAGATGAGCATTTTCCGCTTAGGGTAAGCAGAGATAAGCAATTTGATTGGTTGATGCTTTGGGACACGATAGCTTTAGTTCCAATTAAGTGAGAGTGGTGACACTTTGTGTATAGTTTCATTACAGTAATACCTTGAATAAGTTCGATAATGAGCATTTTCTGTTCAGGGTAAGCAGAGCGATACGCAATTTGATTGGTCGAGACTTTGGAAAACAATAACTCTCCTTGGTGTATATGATAATTAGGTCAATGCCTTGATGGAGTTCGAAAATGAGCATTTTACGCTTAGGATAAGCAGAGATAAGCAATTTGATTGGTTGATGCTTTGGGACACGATAACTTTAGTTCTAATTAAGTGAGAGTGGTGACACTTTGTGTGTTATTTCCTGTTTTATATCACTTTATTATATGTTTATATGTCATATTATTGTTTTATGTCATTTTATTGTTGAGCCTACTGATCATGGTAGCTCGGCAAGGCAGGGTCGCTACTCCCCCTGTAAGGTTTTCACAACCTTTTGCCTACCTTTCTACCCCGGTAACCTGCCCGTCTTGGGTAGCCCTATCAGGAGCACTTGGCTCCAGACGATATAGCCAACCGGTTTGTTGATTAGCTCGGCAAGGCAGGGTCGCTACTCCCCCTGTAAGGTTTTCACAACCTTTTGCCTACCTTTCTAACTACCGCAACTTTGATATGTCATATTATATGTTTTTATTTCCTGTTTTATATCACTTTATTATATGTTTATATGTCATATTATTGTCTTAAGGCCCCCGCACACGAGCGCATTTTGCGTACGCATTTAGCGCCGCGCTAAATGCGTACGCATTTGGCGCAGAAATACGGTGCCCGCACACGAGCCGATAATGACGCTGCGCGAAAGCTACTGCGGCAATTGTGTCGTTCACGTGACCACCACTCATCCGAAAATGGCACCCGTGAGTGAATCGTCGTCGTCGTCATCGGAAGAAACAGCCCTTGCAGTGTTATTTCTTCCATAAATCGACGATTTTATCCTCTAAAATTGCGTCACTGACGAACTCACTGGGTGCCGCCATTTTGCAGTAGTGATGACGCATGCGCATTGACGACGAATGAAACACAAATAGCGCTGAGTTGCCCGCACACGAGAGCGCAGTTGGCGCTGCGTCAAAAAATATCAAACATGACAGATATTTGGCGAACGTCAAAATGCGCTCGAAAATACCCCCGCACACGAGCCGAAAATGACGCTGCGCCATTTGCGTACGCAGTTTTCGGCTCGTGTGCGGGGGCCTTTATGTCATTTTATTGTTGAGCCTACTGATCATGGTAGCTCGGCAAGGCAGGGTCGCTACTCTCCCTGTAAGGATTTTACAACCTTTTGCCTACCTTTCTAACTACCCCAACTTTGATATGTCATACTCTCTTCCTAATTGAGCTAGAATGTTCAAACTTGGTGTATGTGTTTATTAGGTCAATGCCTTGATGGAGTTCGAAGATGAGCATTTTCCGCTTACAGTAAGCAGAGATAAGCAATTTGATTGTTTGATGCTTTGGGACACAATAACTTTAGTTCTAAGTGAGAGAGATGAAACTTGGTGTATAGTTTAATTACAGTAATACCTCGACTAAGTTCGATAATGAGCATTTTCTGCTCAGGGTAAGCAGAGCGATATGCAATTTGATTAGTCGAGACTTTGGAACACAATAACTCTCCTTCTAATTGAGTTAAAATGTTCAAACTTTGTGTATATGCTTATTAGGTCAATGCCTTGGTGGAGTTCGAAGATGAGCATTTTCCGCTTAGGGTAAGCAGAGATAAGCAATTTGATTGGTTGATGCTTTGGGACACGATAGCTTTAGCTCCAATTAAGTGAGAGTGGTGACACTTTGTGTATAGTTTCATTACAGTAATACCTTGAATAAGTTCGATAATGAGCATTTTCTGTTCAGGGTAAGCAGAGCGATACGCAATTTGATTGGTCGAGACTTTGGAAAACAATAACTCTCCTTGGTGTATATGATAATTAGGTGAATGCCTTGATGGAGTTCGAAGATGAGCATTTTCCACTTAGGGTAAGCAGAGATAAGCAATTTGATTGGTTGATGCTTTGGGACACGATAGCTTTAGTTCCAATTAAGTGAGAGTGGTGACACTTTGTGTATAGTTTCATTACAGTAATACCTTGAATAAGTTCGATAATGAGCATTTTCTGTTCAGGGTAAGCAGAGCGATACGCAATTTGATTGGTCGAGACTTTGGAAAACAATAACTCTCCTTGGTGTATATGATAATTAGGTGAATGCCTTGATGGAGTTTGAAGATGAGAATTTTCCACTTAGGGTAAGCAGAGATAAGCAATTTGATTGGTTGATGCTTTGGGACACGATAGCTTTAGTTCCAATTAAGTGAGAGTGGTGACACTTTGTGTATAGTTTCATTACAGTAATACCTTGAATAAGTTCGATAATGAGCATTTTCTGTTCAGGGTAAGCAGAGCGATACGCAATTTGATTGGTCGAGACTTTGGAAAACAATAACTCTCCTTGGTGTATATGATAATTAGGTGAATGCCTTGATGGAGTTCGAAGATGAGCATTTTCCACTTAGGGTAAGCAGAGATAAGCAATTTGATTGGTTGATGCTTTGGGACACGATAGCTTTAGTTCCAATTAAGTGAGAGTGGTGACACTTTGTGTATAGTTTCATTACAGTAATACCTTGAATAAGTTCGATAATGAGCATTTTCTGTTCAGGGTAAGCAGAGCGATACGCAATTTGATTGGTCGAGACTTTGGAAAACAATAACTCTCCTTGGTGTATATGATAATTAGGTGAATGCCTTGATGGAGTTCGAAGATGAGCATTTTCCGCTTAGGGTAAGCAGAGATAAGCAATTTGATTGGTTGATGCTTTGGGACACGATAGCTTTAGTTCCAATTAAGTGAGAGTGGTGACACTTTGTGTATAGTTTCATTACAGTAATACCTTGAATAAGTTCGATAATGAGCATTTTCTGTTCAGGGTAAGCAGAGCGATACGCAATTTGATTGGTCGAGACTTTGGAAAACAATAACTCTCCTTGGTGTATATGATAATTAGGTCAATGCCTTGATGGAGTTCGAAAATGAGCATTTTACGCTTAGGATAAGCAGAGATAAGCAATTTGATTGGTTGATGCTTTGGGACACGATAACTTTAGTTCTAATTAAGTGAGAGTGGTGACACTTTGTGTGTTATTTCCTGTTTTATATCACTTTATTATATGTTTATATGTCATATTATTGTTTTATGTCATTTTATTGTTGAGCCTACTGATCATGGTAGCTCGGCAAGGCAGGGTCGCTACTCCCCCTGTAAGGTTTTCACAACCTTTTGCCTACCTTTCTACCCCGGTAACCTGCCCGTCTTGGGTAGCCCTATCAGGAGCACTTGGCTCCAGACGATATAGCCAACCGGTTTGTTGATTAGCTCGGCAAGGCAGGGTCGCTACTCCCCCTGTAAGGTTTTCACAACCTTTTGCCTACCTTTCTAACTACCGCAACTTTGATATGTCATATTATATGTTTTTATTTCCTGTTTTATATCACTTTATTATATGTTTATATGTCATATTATTGTCTTAAGGCCCCCGCACACGAGCGCATTTTGCGTACGCATTTAGCGCCGCGCTAAATGCGTACGCATTTGGCGCAGAAATACGGTGCCCGCACACGAGCCGATAATGACGCTGCGCGAAAGCTACTGCGGCAATTGTGTCGTTCACGTGACCACCACTCATCCGAAAATGGCACCCGTGAGTGAATCGTCGTCGTCGTCATCGGAAGAAACAGCCCTTGCAGTGTTATTTCTTCCATAAATCGACGATTTTATCCTCTAAAATTGCGTCACTGACGAACTCACTGGGTGCCGCCATTTTGCAGTAGTGATGACGCATGCGCATTGACGACGAATGAAACACAAATAGCGCTGAGTTGCCCGCACACGAGAGCGCAGTTGGCGCTGCGTCAAAAAATATCAAACATGACAGATATTTGGCGAACGTCAAAATGCGCTCGAAAATACCCCCGCACACGAGCCGAAAATGACGCTGCGCCATTTGCGTACGCAGTTTTCGGCTCGTGTGCGGGGGCCTTTATGTCATTTTATTGTTGAGCCTACTGATCATGGTAGCTCGGCAAGGCAGGGTCGCTACTCTCCCTGTAAGGATTTTACAACCTTTTGCCTACCTTTCTAACTACCCCAACTTTGATATGTCATACTCTCTTCCTAATTGAGCTAGAATGTTCAAACTTGGTGTATGTGTTTATTAGGTCAATGCCTTGATGGAGTTCGAAGATGAGCATTTTCCGCTTACAGTAAGCAGAGATAAGCAATTTGATTGTTTGATGCTTTGGGACACAATAACTTTAGTTCTAAGTGAGAGAGATGAAACTTGGTGTATAGTTTAATTACAGTAATACCTCGACTAAGTTCGATAATGAGCATTTTCTGCTCAGGGTAAGCAGAGCGATATGCAATTTGATTAGTCGAGACTTTGGAACACAATAACTCTCCTTCTAATTGAGTTAAAATGTTCAAACTTTGTGTATATGCTTATTAGGTCAATGCCTTGGTGGAGTTCGAAGATGAGCATTTTCCGCTTAGGGTAAGCAGAGATAAGCAATTTGATTGGTTGATGCTTTGGGACACGATAGCTTTAGCTCCAATTAAGTGAGAGTGGTGACACTTTGTGTATAGTTTCATTACAGTAATACCTTGAATAAGTTCGATAATGAGCATTTTCTGTTCAGGGTAAGCAGAGCGATACGCAATTTGATTGGTCGAGACTTTGGAAAACAATAACTCTCCTTGGTGTATATGATAATTAGGTGAATGCCTTGATGGAGTTCGAAGATGAGCATTTTCCACTTAGGGTAAGCAGAGATAAGCAATTTGATTGGTTGATGCTTTGGGACACGATAGCTTTAGTTCCAATTAAGTGAGAGTGGTGACACTTTGTGTATAGTTTCATTACAGTAATACCTTGAATAAGTTCGATAATGAGCATTTTCTGTTCAGGGTAAGCAGAGCGATACGCAATTTGATTGGTCGAGACTTTGGAAAACAATAACTCTCCTTGGTGTATATGATAATTAGGTGAATGCCTTGATGGAGTTTGAAGATGAGAATTTTCCACTTAGGGTAAGCAGAGATAAGCAATTTGATTGGTTGATGCTTTGGGACACGATAGCTTTAGTTCCAATTAAGTGAGAGTGGTGACACTTTGTGTATAGTTTCATTACAGTAATACCTTGAATAAGTTCGATAATGAGCATTTTCTGTTCAGGGTAAGCAGAGCGATACGCAATTTGATTGGTCGAGACTTTGGAAAACAATAACTCTCCTTGGTGTATATGATAATTAGGTGAATGCCTTGATGGAGTTCGAAGATGAGCATTTTCCACTTAGGGTAAGCAGAGATAAGCAATTTGATTGGTTGATGCTTTGGGACACGATAGCTTTAGTTCCAATTAAGTGAGAGTGGTGACACTTTGTGTATAGTTTCATTACAGTAATACCTTGAATAAGTTCGATAATGAGCATTTTCTGTTCAGGGTAAGCAGAGCGATACGCAATTTGATTGGTCGAGACTTTGGAAAACAATAACTCTCCTTGGTGTATATGATAATTAGGTGAATGCCTTGATGGAGTTCGAAGATGAGCATTTTCCGCTTAGGGTAAGCAGAGATAAGCAATTTGATTGGTTGATGCTTTGGGACACGATAGCTTTAGTTCCAATTAAGTGAGAGTGGTGACACTTTGTGTATAGTTTCATTACAGTAATACCTTGAATAAGTTCGATAATGAGCATTTTCTGTTCAGGGTAAGCAGAGCGATACGCAATTTGATTGGTCGAGACTTTGGAAAACAATAACTCTCCTTGGTGTATATGATAATTAGGTCAATGCCTTGATGGAGTTCGAAAATGAGCATTTTACGCTTAGGATAAGCAGAGATAAGCAATTTGATTGGTTGATGCTTTGGGACACGATAACTTTAGTTCTAATTAAGTGAGAGTGGTGACACTTTGTGTGTTATTTCCTGTTTTATATCACTTTATTATATGTTTATATGTCATATTATTGTTTTATGTCATTTTATTGTTGAGCCTACTGATCATGGTAGCTCGGCAAGGCAGGGTCGCTACTCCCCCTGTAAGGTTTTCACAACCTTTTGCCTACCTTTCTACCCCGGTAACCTGCCCGTCTTGGGTAGCCCTATCAGGAGCACTTGGCTCCAGACGATATAGCCAACCGGTTTGTTGAGTAGCTCGGCAAGGCAGGGTCGCTACTCCCCCTGTAAGGTTTTCACAACCTTTTGCCTACCTTTCTAACTACCGCAACTTTGATATGTCATATTATATGTTTTTATTTCCTGTTTTATATCACTTTATTATATGTTTATATGTCATATTATTGTCTTAAGGCCCCCGCACACGAGCGCATTTTGCGTACGCATTTAGCGCCGCGCTAAATGCGTACGCATTTGGCGCAGAAATACGGTGCCCGCACACGAGCCGATAATGACGCTGCGCGAAAGCTACTGCGGCAATTGTGTCGTTCACGTGACCACCACTCATCCGAAAATGGCACCCGTGAGTGAATCGTCGTCGTCGTCATCGGAAGAAACAGCCCTTGCAGTGTTACTTCTTCCATAAATCGACGATTTTATCCTCTAAAATTGCGTCACTGACGAACTCACTGGGTGCCGCCATTTTGCAGTAGTGATGACGCATGCGCATTGACGACGAATGAAACGCAAATAGCGCTGAGTTGCCCGCACACGAGAGCGCAGTTGGCGCTGCGTCAAAAAATATCAAACATGACAGATATTTGGCGAACGTCAAAATGCGCTCGAAAATACCCCCGCACACGAGCCGAAAATGACGCTGCGCCATTTGCGTACGCAGTTTTCGGCTCGTGTGCGGGGGCCTTTATGTCATTTTATTGTTGAGCCTACTGATCATGGTAGCTCGGCAAGGCAGGGTCGCTACTCTCCCTGTAAGGATTTTACAACCTTTTGCCTACCTTTCTAACTACCCCAACTTTGATATGTCATACTCTCTTCCTAATTGAGCTAGAATGTTCAAACTTGGTGTATGTGTTTATTAGGTCAATGCCTTGATGGAGTTCGAAGATGAGCATTTTCCGCTTACAGTAAGCAGAGATAAGCAATTTGATTGTTTGATGCTTTGGGACACAATAACTTTAGTTCTAAGTGAGAGAGATGAAACTTGGTGTATAGTTTAATTACAGTAATACCTCGACTAAGTTCGATAATGAGCATTTTCTGCTCAGGGTAAGCAGAGCGATATGCAATTTGATTAGTCGAGACTTTGGAACACAATAACTCTCCTTCTAATTGAGTTAAAATGTTCAAACTTTGTGTATATGCTTATTAGGTCAATGCCTTGGTGGAGTTCGAAGATGAGCATTTTCCGCTTAGGGTAAGCAGAGATAAGCAATTTGATTGGTTGATGCTTTGGGACACGATAGCTTTAGCTCCAATTAAGTGAGAGTGGTGACACTTTGTGTATAGTTTCATTACAGTAATACCTTGAATAAGTTCGATAATGAGCATTTTCTGTTCAGGGTAAGCAGAGCGATACGCAATTTGATTGGTCGAGACTTTGGAAAACAATAACTCTCCTTGGTGTATATGATAATTAGGTGAATGCCTTGATGGAGTTCGAAGATGAGCATTTTCCACTTAGGGTAAGCAGAGATAAGCAATTTGATTGGTTGATGCTTTGGGACACGATAGCTTTAGTTCCAATTAAGTGAGAGTGGTGACACTTTGTGTATAGTTTCATTACAGTAATACCTTGAATAAGTTCGATAATGAGCATTTTCTGTTCAGGGTAAGCAGAGCGATACGCAATTTGATTGGTCGAGACTTTGGAAAACAATAACTCTCCTTGGTGTATATGATAATTAGGTGAATGCCTTGATGGAGTTTGAAGATGAGAATTTTCCACTTAGGGTAAGCAGAGATAAGCAATTTGATTGGTTGATGCTTTGGGACACGATAGCTTTAGTTCCAATTAAGTGAGAGTGGTGACACTTTGTGTATAGTTTCATTACAGTAATACCTTGAATAAGTTCGATAATGGCCATTTTCTGTTCAGGGTAAGCAGAGCGATACGCAATTTGATTGGTCGAGACTTTGGAAAACAATAACTCTCCTTGGTGTATATGATAATTAGGTGAATGCCTTGATGGAGTTCGAAGATGAGCATTTTCCACTTAGGGTAAGCAGAGATAAGCAATTTGATTGGTTGATGCTTTGGGACACGATAGCTTTAGTTCCAATTAAGTGAGAGTGGTGACACTTTGTGTATAGTTTCATTACAGTAATACCTTGAATAAGTTCGATAATGAGCATTTTCTGTTCAGGGTAAGCAGAGCGATACGCAATTTGATTGGTCGAGACTTTGGAAAACAATAACTCTCCTTGGTGTATATGATAATTAGGTGAATGCCTTGATGGAGTTCGAAGATGAGCATTTTCCGCTTAGGGTAAGCAGAGATAAGCAATTTGATTGGTTGATGCTTTGGGACACGATAGCTTTAGTTCCAATTAAGTGAGAGTGGTGACACTTTGTGTATAGTTTCATTACAGTAATACCTTGAATAAGTTCGATAATGAGCATTTTCTGTTCAGGGTAAGCAGAGCGATACGCAATTTGATTGGTCGAGACTTTGGAAAACAATAACTCTCCTTGGTGTATATGATAATTAGGTCAATGCCTTGATGGAGTTCGAAAATGAGCATTTTACGCTTAGGATAAGCAGAGATAAGCAATTTGATTGGTTGATGCTTTGGGACACGATAACTTTAGTTCTAATTAAGTGAGAGTGGTGACACTTTGTGTGTTATTTCCTGTTTTATATCACTTTATTATATGTTTATATGTCATATTATTGTTTTATGTCATTTTATTGTTGAGCCTACTGATCATGGTAGCTCGGCAAGGCAGGGTCGCTACTCCCCCTGTAAGGTTTTCACAACCTTTTGCCTACCTTTCTACCCCGGTAACCTGCCCGTCTTGGGTAGCCCTATCAGGAGCACTTGGCTCCAGACGATATAGCCAACCGGTTTGTTGATTAGCTCGGCAAGGCAGGGTCGCTACTCCCCCTGTAAGGTTTTCACAACCTTTTGCCTACCTTTCTAACTACCGCAACTTTGATATGTCATATTATATGTTTTTATTTCCTGTTTTATATCACTTTATTATATGTTTATATGTCATATTATTGTCTTAAGGCCCCCGCACACGAGCGCATTTTGCGTACGCATTTAGCGCCGCGCTAAATGCGTACGCATTTGGCGCAGAAATACGGTGCCCGCACACGAGCCGATAATGACGCTGCGCGAAAGCTACTGCGGCAATTGTGTCGTTCACGTGACCACCACTCATCCGAAAATGGCACCCGTGAGTGAATCGTCGTCGTCGTCATCGGAAGAAACAGCCCTTGCAGTGTTATTTCTTCCATAAATCGACGATTTTATCCTCTAAAATTGCGTCACTGACGAACTCACTGGGTGCCGCCATTTTGCAGTAGTGATGACGCATGCGCATTGACGACGAATGAAACACAAATAGCGCTGAGTTGCCCGCACACGAGAGCGCAGTTGGCGCTGCGTCAAAAAATATCAAACATGACAGATATTTGGCGAACGTCAAAATGCGCTCGAAAATACCCCCGCACACGAGCCGAAAATGACGCTGCGCCATTTGCGTACGCAGTTTTCGGCTCGTGTGCGGGGGCCTTTATGTCATTTTATTGTTGAGCCTACTGATCATGGTAGCTCGGCAAGGCAGGGTCGCTACTCTCCCTGTAAGGATTTTACAACCTTTTGCCTACCTTTCTAACTACCCCAACTTTGATATGTCATACTCTCTTCCTAATTGAGCTAGAATGTTCAAACTTGGTGTATGTGTTTATTAGGTCAATGCCTTGATGGAGTTCGAAGATGAGCATTTTCCGCTTACAGTAAGCAGAGATAAGCAATTTGATTGTTTGATGCTTTGGGACACAATAACTTTAGTTCTAAGTGAGAGAGATGAAACTTGGTGTATAGTTTAATTACAGTAATACCTCGACTAAGTTCGATAATGAGCATTTTCTGCTCAGGGTAAGCAGAGCGATATGCAATTTGATTAGTCGAGACTTTGGAACACAATAACTCTCCTTCTAATTGAGTTAAAATGTTCAAACTTTGTGTATATGCTTATTAGGTCAATGCCTTGGTGGAGTTCGAAGATGAGCATTTTCCGCTTAGGGTAAGCAGAGATAAGCAATTTGATTGGTTGATGCTTTGGGACACGATAGCTTTAGCTCCAATTAAGTGAGAGTGGTGACACTTTGTGTATAGTTTCATTACAGTAATACCTTGAATAAGTTCGATAATGAGCATTTTCTGTTCAGGGTAAGCAGAGCGATACGCAATTTGATTGGTCGAGACTTTGGAAAACAATAACTCTCCTTGGTGTATATGATAATTAGGTGAATGCCTTGATGGAGTTCGAAGATGAGCATTTTCCACTTAGGGTAAGCAGAGATAAGCAATTTGATTGGTTGATGCTTTGGGACACGATAGCTTTAGTTCCAATTAAGTGAGAGTGGTGACACTTTGTGTATAGTTTCATTACAGTAATACCTTGAATAAGTTCGATAATGAGCATTTTCTGTTCAGGGTAAGCAGAGCGATACGCAATTTGATTGGTCGAGACTTTGGAAAACAATAACTCTCCTTGGTGTATATGATAATTAGGTGAATGCCTTGATGGAGTTTGAAGATGAGAATTTTCCACTTAGGGTAAGCAGAGATAAGCAATTTGATTGGTTGATGCTTTGGGACACGATAGCTTTAGTTCCAATTAAGTGAGAGTGGTGACACTTTGTGTATAGTTTCATTACAGTAATACCTTGAATAAGTTCGATAATGAGCATTTTCTGTTCAGGGTAAGCAGAGCGATACGCAATTTGATTGGTCGAGACTTTGGAAAACAATAACTCTCCTTGGTGTATATGATAATTAGGTGAATGCCTTGATGGAGTTCGAAGATGAGCATTTTCCACTTAGGGTAAGCAGAGATAAGCAATTTGATTGGTTGATGCTTTGGGACACGATAGCTTTAGTTCCAATTAAGTGAGAGTGGTGACACTTTGTGTATAGTTTCATTACAGTAATACCTTGAATAAGTTCGATAATGAGCATTTTCTGTTCAGGGTAAGCAGAGCGATACGCAATTTGATTGGTCGAGACTTTGGAAAACAATAACTCTCCTTGGTGTATATGATAATTAGGTGAATGCCTTGATGGAGTTCGAAGATGAGCATTTTCCGCTTAGGGTAAGCAGAGATAAGCAATTTGATTGGTTGATGCTTTGGGACACGATAGCTTTAGTTCCAATTAAGTGAGAGTGGTGACACTTTGTGTATAGTTTCATTACAGTAATACCTTGAATAAGTTCGATAATGAGCATTTTCTGTTCAGGGTAAGCAGAGCGATACGCAATTTGATTGGTCGAGACTTTGGAAAACAATAACTCTCCTTGGTGTATATGATAATTAGGTCAATGCCTTGATGGAGTTCGAAAATGAGCATTTTACGCTTAGGATAAGCAGAGATAAGCAATTTGATTGGTTGATGCTTTGGGACACGATAACTTTAGTTCTAATTAAGTGAGAGTGGTGACACTTTGTGTGTTATTTCCTGTTTTATATCACTTTATTATATGTTTATATGTCATATTATTGTTTTATGTCATTTTATTGTTGAGCCTACTGATCATGGTAGCTCGGCAAGGCAGGGTCGCTACTCCCCCTGTAAGGTTTTCACAACCTTTTGCCTACCTTTCTACCCCGGTAACCTGCCCGTCTTGGGTAGCCCTATCAGGAGCACTTGGCTCCAGACGATATAGCCAACCGGTTTGTTGAGTAGCTCGGCAAGGCAGGGTCGCTACTCCCCCTGTAAGGTTTTCACAACCTTTTGCCTACCTTTCTAACTACCGCAACTTTGATATGTCATATTATATGTTTTTATTTCCTGTTTTATATCACTTTATTATATGTTTATATGTCATATTATTGTCTTAAGGCCCCCGCACACGAGCGCATTTTGCGTACGCATTTAGCGCCGCGCTAAATGCGTACGCATTTGGCGCAGAAATACGGTGCCCGCACACGAGCCGATAATGACGCTGCGCGAAAGCTACTGCGGCAATTGTGTCGTTCACGTGACCACCACTCATCCGAAAATGGCACCCGTGAGTGAATCGTCGTCGTCGTCATCGGAAGAAACAGCCCTTGCAGTGTTACTTCTTCCATAAATCGACGATTTTATCCTCTAAAATTGCGTCACTGACGAACTCACTGGGTGCCGCCATTTTGCAGTAGTGATGACGCATGCGCATTGACGACGAATGAAACGCAAATAGCGCTGAGTTGCCCGCACACGAGAGCGCAGTTGGCGCTGCGTCAAAAAATATCAAACATGACAGATATTTGGCGAACGTCAAAATGCGCTCGAAAATACCCCCGCACACGAGCCGAAAATGACGCTGCGCCATTTGCGTACGCAGTTTTCGGCTCGTGTGCGGGGGCCTTTATGTCATTTTATTGTTGAGCCTACTGATCATGGTAGCTCGGCAAGGCAGGGTCGCTACTCTCCCTGTAAGGATTTTACAACCTTTTGCCTACCTTTCTAACTACCCCAACTTTGATATGTCATACTCTCTTCCTAATTGAGCTAGAATGTTCAAACTTGGTGTATGTGTTTATTAGGTCAATGCCTTGATGGAGTTCGAAGATGAGCATTTTCCGCTTACAGTAAGCAGAGATAAGCAATTTGATTGTTTGATGCTTTGGGACACAATAACTTTAGTTCTAAGTGAGAGAGATGAAACTTGGTGTATAGTTTAATTACAGTAATACCTCGACTAAGTTCGATAATGAGCATTTTCTGCTCAGGGTAAGCAGAGCGATATGCAATTTGATTAGTCGAGACTTTGGAACACAATAACTCTCCTTCTAATTGAGTTAAAATGTTCAAACTTTGTGTATATGCTTATTAGGTCAATGCCTTGGTGGAGTTCGAAGATGAGCATTTTCCGCTTAGGGTAAGCAGAGATAAGCAATTTGATTGGTTGATGCTTTGGGACACGATAGCTTTAGCTCCAATTAAGTGAGAGTGGTGACACTTTGTGTATAGTTTCATTACAGTAATACCTTGAATAAGTTCGATAATGAGCATTTTCTGTTCAGGGTAAGCAGAGCGATACGCAATTTGATTGGTCGAGACTTTGGAAAACAATAACTCTCCTTGGTGTATATGATAATTAGGTGAATGCCTTGATGGAGTTCGAAGATGAGCATTTTCCACTTAGGGTAAGCAGAGATAAGCAATTTGATTGGTTGATGCTTTGGGACACGATAGCTTTAGTTCCAATTAAGTGAGAGTGGTGACACTTTGTGTATAGTTTCATTACAGTAATACCTTGAATAAGTTCGATAATGAGCATTTTCTGTTCAGGGTAAGCAGAGCGATACGCAATTTGATTGGTCGAGACTTTGGAAAACAATAACTCTCTTGGTGTATATGATAATTAGGTGAATGCCTTGATGGAGTTTGAAGATGAGAATTTTCCACTTAGGGTAAGCAGAGATAAGCAATTTGATTGGTTGATGCTTTGGGACACGATAGCTTTAGTTCCAATTAAGTGAGAGTGGTGACACTTTGTGTATAGTTTCATTACAGTAATACCTTGAATAAGTTCGATAATGGCCATTTTCTGTTCAGGGTAAGCAGAGCGATACGCAATTTGATTGGTCGAGACTTTGGAAAACAATAACTCTCCTTGGTGTATATGATAATTAGGTGAATGCCTTGATGGAGTTCGAAGATGAGCATTTTCCACTTAGGGTAAGCAGAGATAAGCAATTTGATTGGTTGATGCTTTGGGACACGATAGCTTTAGTTCCAATTAAGTGAGAGTGGTGACACTTTGTGTATAGTTTCATTACAGTAATACCTTGAATAAGTTCGATAATGAGCATTTTCTGTTCAGGGTAAGCAGAGCGATACGCAATTTGATTGGTCGAGACTTTGGAAAACAATAACTCTCCTTGGTGTATATGATAATTAGGTGAATGCCTTGATGGAGTTCGAAGATGAGCATTTTCCGCTTAGGGTAAGCAGAGATAAGCAATTTGATTGGTTGATGCTTTGGGACACGATAGCTTTAGTTCCAATTAAGTGAGAGTGGTGACACTTTGTGTATAGTTTCATTACAGTAATACCTTGAATAAGTTCGATAATGAGCATTTTCTGTTCAGGGTAAGCAGAGCGATACGCAATTTGATTGGTCGAGACTTTGGAAAACAATAACTCTCCTTGGTGTATATGATAATTAGGTCAATGCCTTGATGGAGTTCGAAAATGAGCATTTTACGCTTAGGATAAGCAGAGATAAGCAATTTGATTGGTTGATGCTTTGGGACACGATAACTTTAGTTCTAATTAAGTGAGAGTGGTGACACTTTGTGTGTTATTTCCTGTTTTATATCACTTTATTATATGTTTATATGTCATATTATTGTTTTATGTCATTTTATTGTTGAGCCTACTGATCATGGTAGCTCGGCAAGGCAGGGTCGCTACTCCCCCTGTAAGGTTTTCACAACCTTTTGCCTACCTTTCTACCCCGGTAACCTGCCCGTCTTGGGTAGCCCTATCAGGAGCACTTGGCTCCAGACGATATAGCCAACCGGTTTGTTGATTAGCTCGGCAAGGCAGGGTCGCTACTCCCCCTGTAAGGTTTTCACAACCTTTTGCCTACCTTTCTAACTACCGCAACTTTGATATGTCATATTATATGTTTTTATTTCCTGTTTTATATCACTTTATTATATGTTTATATGTCATATTATTGTCTTAAGGCCCCCGCACACGAGCGCATTTTGCGTACGCATTTAGCGCCGCGCTAAATGCGTACGCATTTGGCGCAGAAATACGGTGCCCGCACACGAGCCGATAATGACGCTGCGCGAAAGCTACTGCGGCAATTGTGTCGTTCACGTGACCACCACTCATCCGAAAATGGCACCCGTGAGTGAATCGTCGTCGTCGTCATCGGAAGAAACAGCCCTTGCAGTGTTACTTCTTCCATAAATCGACGATTTTATCCTCTAAAATTGCGTCACTGACGAACTCACTGGGTGCCGCCATTTTGCAGTAGTGATGACGCATGCGCATTGACGACGAATGAAACACAAATAGCGCTGAGTTGCCCGCACACGAGAGCGCAGTTGGCGCTGCGTCAAAAAATATCAAACATGACAGATATTTGGCGAACGTCAAAATGCGCTCGAAAATACCCCCGCACACGAGCCGAAAATGACGCTGCGCCATTTGCGTACGCAGTTTTCGGCTCGTGTGCGGGGGCCTTTATGTCATTTTATTGTTGAGCCTACTGATCATGGTAGCTCGGCAAGGCAGGGTCGCTACTCTCCCTGTAAGGATTTTACAACCTTTTGCCTACCTTTCTAACTACCCCAACTTTGATATGTCATACTCTCTTCCTAATTGAGCTAGAATGTTCAAACTTGGTGTATGTGTTTATTAGGTCAATGCCTTGATGGAGTTCGAAGATGAGCATTTTCCGCTTACAGTAAGCAGAGATAAGCAATTTGATTGTTTGATGCTTTGGGACACAATAACTTTAGTTCTAAGTGAGAGAGATGAAACTTGGTGTATAGTTTAATTACAGTAATACCTCGACTAAGTTCGATAATGAGCATTTTCTGCTCAGGGTAAGCAGAGCGATATGCAATTTGATTAGTCGAGACTTTGGAACACAATAACTCTCCTTCTAATTGAGTTAAAATGTTCAAACTTTGTGTATATGCTTATTAGGTCAATGCCTTGGTGGAGTTCGAAGATGAGCATTTTCCGCTTAGGGTAAGCAGAGATAAGCAATTTGATTGGTTGATGCTTTGGGACACGATAGCTTTAGCTCCAATTAAGTGAGAGTGGTGACACTTTGTGTATAGTTTCATTACAGTAATACCTTGAATAAGTTCGATAATGAGCATTTTCTGTTCAGGGTAAGCAGAGCGATACGCAATTTGATTGGTCGAGACTTTGGAGCACAATAACTCTCCTTCTAATGTAATTGAGTTAAAATGTTCAAACTTGGTGTATATGCTTATTCATTACAGTAATACCTTGACTAAGTTCGATAATGAGCATTTTCTGCTCAGGGTAAGCAGAGCGATACGCAATTTGATTGGTCGAGACTTTGGAAAACAATAACTCTCCTTGGTGTATATGATAATTAGGTGAATGCCTTGATGGAGTTCGAAGATGAGCATTTTCCACTTAGGGTAAGCAGAGATAAGCAATTTGATTGGTTGATGCTTTGGGACACGATAGCTTTAGTTCCAATTAAGTGAGAGTGGTGACACTTTGTGTATAGTTTCATTACAGTAATACCTTGAATAAGTTCGATAATGAGCATTTTCTGCTCAGGGTAAGCAGAGCGATACGCAATTTGATTGGTCGAGACTTTGGAGCACAATAACTCTCCTTCTAATGTAATTGAGTTAAAATGTTCAAACTTGGTGTATATGCTTATTCATTACAGTAATACCTTGACTAAGTTCGATAATGAGCATTTTCTGCTCAGGGTAAGCAGAGCGATACGCAATTTGATTGGTCGAGACTTTGGAAAACAATAACTCTCCTTGGTGTATATGATAATTAGGTGAATGCCTTGATGGAGTTCGAAGATGAGCATTTTCCACTTAGGGTAAGCAGAGATAAGCAATTTGATTGGTTGATGCTTTGGGACACGATAGCTTTAGCTCCAATTAAGTGAGAGTGGTGACACTTTGTGTATAGTTTCATTACAGTAATACCTTGAATAAGTTCGATAATGAGCATTTTCTGTTCAGGGTAAGCAGAGCGATACGCAATTTGATTGGTCGAGACTTTGGAAAACAATAACTCTCCTTGGTGTATATGATAATTAGGTGAATGCCTTGATGGAGTTCGAAGATGAGAATTTTCCACTTAGGGTAAGCAGAGATAAGCAATTTGATTGGTTGATGCTTTGGGACACGATAGCTTTAGTTCCAATTAAGTGAGAGTGGTGACACTTTGTGTATAGTTTCATTACAGTAATACCTTGAATAAGTTCGATAATGAGCATTTTCTGTTCAGGGTAAGCAGAGCGATACGCAATTTGATTGGTCGAGACTTTGGAAAACAATAACTCTCCTTGGTGTATATGATAATTAGGTCAATGCCTTGATGGAGTTCGAAGATGAGCATTTTCCGCTTAGGATAAGCAGAGATAAGCAATTTGATTGGTTGATGCTTTGGGACACGATAACTTTAGTTCTAATTAAGTGAGAGTGGTGACACTTTGTGTGTTATTTCCTGTTTTATATCACTTTGTTATATGTTTATATGTCATATTATTGTTTTATGTCATTTTATTGTTGAGCCTACTGATCATGGTAGCTCGGCAAGGCAGGGTCGCTACTCCCCCTGTAAGGTTTTCACAACCTTTTGCCTACCTTTCTAACTAATTCCCAATTAACTTAAAACCTTAATAAACTAACTACCTAACAAATTTACAAACTCTCCCCGGTAACCTGTCCGTCATGGGTAGCCCTATCAGGAGCACTCGGCTCCAGACGATATAGCCAACCGGTTTGTTGAGTAGCTCGGCAAGGCAGGGTCGCTACTCCCCCTGTAAGGTTTTCACAACCTTTTGCCTACCTTTCTAACTACCCCAACTTTGATATGTCATATTATATGTTTTTACTTCCTGTTTTATATCACTTTATATGTTTATATGTCTTATTATTGTTTTATGTCATTTTATTGTTGAGCCTACTGATCATGGTAGCTCGGCAAGGCAGGGTCGCTACTCCCCCTGTAAGGTTTTCACAACCTTTTGCCTACCTTTCTACCCCGGTAACCTGCCCGTCTTGGGTAGCCCTATCAGGAGCACTCGGCTCCAGACGATATAGCCAACCGGTTTGTTGAGTAGCTCGGCAAGGCAGGGTCGCTACTCCCCCTGTAAGGTTTTCACAACCTTTTGCCTACCTTTCTAACTACCCCAACTTTGATGTCATATTATATGTTTTTATTTCATATGTTTTATGTCATATTATATGTTTTTACTTCCTGTTTTATATCACTTTATATGTTTATATATCTTATTATTGTTTTATGTCATTTTATTGTTGAGCCTACTGATCATGGTAGCTCGGCAAGGCAGGGTCGCTACTCCCCCTGTAAGGTTTTCACAACCTTTTGCCTACCTTTCTAACTACCCCAACTTTGATATGTCATACTCTCTTCCTAATTGAGCTAGAATGTTCCAACTTGGTGTATGTGTTTATTAGGTCAATGCCTTGATGGAGTTCGAAGATGAGCATTTTCCGCTTACGGTAAGCAGAGATAAGCAATTTGATTGTTTGATGCTTTGGGACACAATAACTTTAGTTCTAAGTGAGAGAGATGAAACTTGGTGTATAGTTTAATTACAGTAATACCTCGACTAAGTTCGATAATGAGCATTTTCTGCTCAGGGTAAGCAGAGCGATATGCAATTTGATTGGTCGAGACTTTGGAACACAATAACTCTCCTTCTAATTGAGTTAAAATGTTCAAACTTTGTGTATATGCTTATTAGGTCAATGCCTTGATGGAGTTCGAAGATGAGCATTTTCCGCTTAGGGTAAGCAGAGATAAGCAATTTGATTGGTTGATGCTTTGGGACACGATAACTTTAGTTCTAATTAAGTGAGAGTGGTGACACTTTGTGTATAGTTTCATTACAGTAATACCTTGAATAAGTTCGATAATGAGCATTTTCTGCTCAGGGTAAGCAGAGCGATATGCAATTTGATTGGTCGAGACTTTGGAACACAATAACTCTCCTTCTAATTGAGTTAAAATGTTCAAACTTTGTGTATATAATTATTAGGTCAATGCCTTGATGGAGTTCGAAGATGAGCATTTTCCGCTTAGGGTAAGCAGAGATAAGCAATTTGATTGGTTGATGCTTTGCTACACGATAGCTTTAGTTCTAATTAAGTGAGAGTGGTGACACTTTGTGTATAGTTTCATTACAGTAATACCTAGAATAAGTTCGATAATGAGCATTTTCTGCTCAGGGTAAGCAGAGCGATATGCATTTTGATTGGTCGAGACTTTGGAACACAATAACTCTCCTTCTAATTGAGTTAAAATGTTCAAACTTGGTGTATATGATTATTAGGTCAATGCCTTGATGGAGTTCGAAGATGAGCATTTTCCGCTTAGGGTAAGCAGAGATAAGCAATTTGATTGGTTGATGCTTTGGGACACGATAGCTTTAGTTCTAATTACCTTGACAAAGTTCGATAATGAGCATTTTCTGCTCCGGGTAAGCAGAGCGATACGCAATTTGATTGGTCGAGACTTTGGAGCACAATAACTCTCCTTCTAATGTAATTGAGTTAAAATGTTCAAACTTGGTGTATATGCTTATTCATTACAGTAATACCTTGACTAAGTTCGATAATGAGCATTTTCTGCTCAGGGTAAGCAGAGCGATACGCAATTTGATTGGTCGAGACTTTGGAAAACAATAACTCTCCTTGGTGTATATGATAATTAGGTGAATGCCTTGATGGAGTTCGAAGATGAGCATTTTCCACTTAGGGTAAGCAGAGATAAGCAATTTGATTGGTTGATGCTTTGGGACACGATAGCTTTAGTTCCAATTAAGTGAGAGTGGTGACACTTTGTGTATAGTTTCATTACAGTAATACCTTGAATAAGTTCGATAATGAGCATTTTCTGCTCAGGGTAAGCAGAGCGATACGCAATTTGATTGGTCGAGACTTTGGAAAACAATAACTCTCCTTGGTGTATATGATAATTAGGTCAATGCCTTGATGGAGTTCGAAGATGAGCA
This sequence comes from Patella depressa, assembly GCA_948474765.1. Taxonomy (NCBI): domain Eukaryota; kingdom Metazoa; phylum Mollusca; class Gastropoda; family Patellidae; genus Patella; species Patella depressa. Next base: position 1,923,097 of record OX419723.1, on the reverse strand, counting down.
TTTTCCGCTTAGGATAAGCAGAGATAAGCAATTTGATTGGTTGATGCTTTGGGACACGATAACTTTAGTTCTAATTAAGTGAGAGTGGTGACACTTTGTGTATAGTTTCATTACAGTAATACCTTGAATAAGTTCGATAACGAGCATTTTCTGTTCAGGGTAAGCAGAGCGATATGTAATTTGATTGGTTTAGACTTTGGAACACAATAACTCTCCTAATTGAGTTAAAATGTTCAAACTTGGTGTATATGATTATTAGGTCAATGCCTTGATGGAGATCGAAGATGAGCATTTTCCGCAGAGATAAGCAATTTGATTGGTTAATGCTTTGGGACACGATAGCTTTAGTTCTAATTACCTTGACAAAGTTCGATAATGAGCATTTTCTGCTCCGGGTAAGCAGAGCGATACGCAATTTGATTGGTCGAGACTTTGGAACACAATAACTCTCCTAATGTAATTGAGTTAAAATGTTCAAACTTGGTGTATATGCTTATTCATTACAGTAATACCTTGACTAAGTTCGATAATGAGCATTTTCTGCTCAGGGTAAGCAGAGCGATACGCAATTTGATTGGTCAAGACTTTGGAAAACAATAACTCTCCTTGGTGTATATGATAATTAGGTCAATGCCTTGATGGAGTTCGAAGATGAGCATTTTCCACTTAGGGTAAGCAGAGATAAGCAATTTGATTGGTTGATGCTTTGGGACACGATAGCTTTAGTTCCAATTAAGTGAGAGTGGTGACACTTTGTGTATAGTTTCATTACAGTTATACCTTGAATAAGTTCGATAATGAGCATTTTCTGCTCAGGGTAAGCAGAGCGATATGCAATTTGATTGGTCGACATTTGGAACACAATAACTCTCCTTCTAATTGAGTTAAAATGTTCAAACTTGGTGTATATGATTATTAGGTCAATGCCTTGATGGAGTTCGAAGATGAGCATTTTCCGCTTAGGGTAAGCAGAGATAAGCAATTTGATTGGTTGATGCTTTGGGACACGATAGCTTTAGTTCTAATTACCTTGACAAAGTTCGATAATGAGCATTTTCTGCTCCGGGTAAGCAGAGCGATACGCAATTTGATTGGTCGAGACTTTGGAACACAATAACTCTCCTTCTAATGTAATTGAGTTAAAATGTTCAAACTTGGTGTATATGCTTATTCATTACAGTAATACCTTGACTAAGTTCGATAATGAGCATTTTCTGCTCAGTGTAAGCAGAGCGATACGCAATTTGATTGGTCGAGACTTTGGAACACAATAACTCTCCTTCTAATTGTGTTAAAATGTTCAAACTTGGTGTATATGATTATTAGGTCAATGCCTTGATGGAGTTCGAAGATGAGCATTTTCCGCTTAGGGTAAGCAGAGATAAGCAATTTGATTGGTTGATGCTTTGGGACACGATAGCTTTAGTTCTAATTACCTTGACAAAGTTCGATAATGAGCATTTTCTGCTCCGGGTAAGCAGAGCGATACGCAATTTGATTGGTCGAGACTTTGGAACACAATAACTCTCCTTCTAATGTAATTGAGTTAAAATGTTCAAACTTGGTGTATATGCTTATTCATTACAGTAATACCCTGACTAAGTTCGATAATGAGCATTTTCTGCTCAGGGTAAGCAGAGCGATACGCAATTTGATTGGTCGAGCCTTTGGAAAACAATAACTCTCCTTGGTGTATATGATAATTAGGTCAATGCCTTGATGGAGTTCGAAGATGAGCATTTTCCACTTAGGGTAAGCAGAGATAAGCAATTTGATTGGTTGATGCTTTGGGATACGATAGCTTTAGTTCCAATTAAGTGAGAGTGGTGACACTTTGTGTATAGTTTCATTACAGTAATACCTTGAATAAGTTCGATAATGAGCATTTTCTGCTCAGGGTAAGTAGAGTGATATGCAATTTGATTGGTCGAGACTTTGGAACACAATAACTCTCCTTTTAATTGAGTTAAAATGTTCAAACTTGGTGTATATGATTATTAGGTCAATGCCTTGATGGAATTCGAAGATGAGTATTTTCCGCTTTGGGTAAGCAGAGATAAGCAATTTGATTGGTTGATGCTTTGGGACACGATAACTCGATACTTTTGAAAAAAATAAATGTGCGATTAATTAATATGTGTCGTCTATTTATTTTGGGATTTCGGCGGGAGACATCAGCCTCACTGTTGGCTTATTATTTCCAGTTTTATATCACTTTATTATATGTTTATATGTCATATTATTGTCTTATGTCATTTTATTGTTGAGCCTACTGATCATGGTAGCTCGGCAAGGCAGGGTCGCTACTCTCCCTGTAAGGATTTCACAACCTTTTGCCTACCTTTCTAACTACCCCAACTTTGATATGTCATACTCTCTTCCTAATTGAGCTAGAATGTTCAAACTTGGTGTATGTGTTTATTAGGTCAATGCCTTGATGGAGTTTGAAGATGAGCATTTTCCGCTTAGGGTAAGCAGATATAAGCAATTTGATTGTTTGATGCTTTGGAACCCGATAACTTTAGTTCTAATTAAGTGAGAGTGATGAAACTTGGTGTATAGTTTAATTACAGTAATACCTCGACTAAGTTCGATAATGAGCATTTTCTGCTCAGGGTAAGCAGAGCGATACGCAATTTGATTGGTCGAGACTTTGGAACACAATAACTCTCCTTCTAATTGAGTTAAAATGTTCAAACTTTGTGTATATGCTTATTAGGTCAATGCCTTGATGGAGTTCGAAGATGAGCATTTTCCGCTTAGGGTAAGCAGAGATAAGCAATTTGATTGGTTGATGCTTTGGGACACGATAACTTTAGTTCTAATTAAGTGAGAGTGGTGACACTTTGTGTATAGTTTCATTATAGTAATACCTTGAATAAGTTCGATAATGAGCATTTTCTGCTCAGGGTAAGCAGAGCGATATGCAATTTGATTGGTCGAGACTTTGGAACACAATAACTCTCCTTCTAATTGAGTTAAAATGTTCAAACTTGGTGTATATGATTATTAGGTCAATGCCTTGATGGAGTTCGAAGATGAGCATTTTCCGCTTAGGGTAAGCAGAGATAAGCAATTTGATTGGTTGATGCTTTGGGACACGATAGCTTTAGTTCTAATTAAGTGAGAGTGGTGACACTTTGTGTATAGTTTCATTACAGTAATACCTTGAATAAGTTCGATAATGAGCATTTTCTGCTCAGGGTAAGCAGAGCGATATGCAATTTGATTGGTCGAGACTTTGGAACACAATAACTCTCCTTCTAATTGAGTTAAAATGTTCCAACTTGGTGTATATGATTATTAGGTCAATGCCTTGATGGAGTTCGAAGATGAGCATTTTCCGCTTAGGGTAAGCAGAGATAAGCAATTTGATTGGTTGATGCTTTGGGACACGATAGCTTTAGTTCTAATTACCTTGACAAAGTTTGATAATGAGCATTTTCTGCTCCGGGTAAGCAGAGCGATACGCAATTTGATTGGTCGAGACTTTAGCGGTGGACACACTAGCCGAATGATTCGGCCGAATCGTTCGGCCGAATCAATCGGCGTCAAAATTCGCCTAGTGTGTCCACTGTTATTCGGCCGAATTTCTATTCGGCCGAATGATTTGCCCGAATCAAACAGGTTTGATATATTCGGCCGAATATTTAATCGGCCGAATGATATTCGCCTGGTGTGTCCGCTTCGCCGAAGCATTCGGCCGAATGTAGAATTCATTAGCCAATCGTCACTCATATCGAGAAGTCACGTGATTGTTTGAAAACATTGACGCCGCCATGTTTTGATCATGTGACGTGAAAGGTGACTTAATCGACTGGTGAATCGGGCGAAGCATTCGGCTGGTGTGTCCACCCATTCGGCCGAATAAAATTCGGCGCCGATTGATTCGGCCGAACCATTCGGCTGAATGATTCGGCTAATGTGTCCACTGCTTAAGGAACACAATAACTCTCCTTCTAATGTAATTGAGTTAAAATGTTCAAACTTGGTGTATATGCTAATTCATTACAGTAATACCTTGACTAAGTTCGATAATGAGCATTTTCTGCTCAGGGTAAGCAGAGCGATACGCAATTTGATTGGTCGAGACTTTGGAAAACAATAACTCTCCTTAGTGTATATGATAATTAGGTCAATGCCTTGATGGAGTTCGAAGATGAGCATTTTCCACTTAGGGTAAGCAGAGATAAGCAATTTGATTGGTTGATGCTTTGGGACACGATAGCTTTAGTTCCAATTAAGTGAGAGTGGTGACACTTTGTGTATAGTTTCATTACAGTAATACCTTGAATAAGTTTGATAATGAGCATTTTCTGCTCAGGGTAAGCAGAGCGATATGCAATTTGATTGGTCGAGACTTTGGAACACAATAACTCTCCTTCTAATTGAGTTAAAATGTTCAAACTTGGTGTATATGATTATTAGGTCAATGCCTTGATGGAGTTTGAAGATGAGCATTTTCCGCTTTGGGTAAGCAGAGATAAGCAATTTGATTGGTTGATGCTTATGTCAAGTTTCATCCAAATCGGTCCAAAATTGTGACCTCTACGCTGTTCACAAGCTAAAAACCGTGATTTTTCGTACAATCAGGGACCATAACCCATGAAGTTACAGTCCGATACATGCCAATATCGAAAGGAACCGAGATCTTATGGTGATAAACCTATATTTTAAGTTTAATTGAAATCGGATAAAAATTGTGAACTGTAGACTGTTCACAAAAAAATGTGGACGGACGGACAGACGGACGGACAGGGGCGACGACAATATACGTCCACATAAAAATGTGGGCGTATAAAAATTATGACCTGTAGAGTGTTCACAAACAATTGTGGATGAACGGACAGGGGCGACGACAATATGCGTCCACATGAAAATGTGGGTGTATAAAAATATAAGGATTGAGATAAAAAAAAAAAATATCTTATAAATATGTCCTTGACCCCACCACCACCCCATATGTTTGTATGTCGAAAATTTTCGAAATTATTTAAGCCTCATTAAAATTACCATAAACACGTATGTTCCAATTATAGGGAACTTTAAAATTCTGGAAACTAACAAGACGGACGAACAAGCATAATCCCCCCCATCAGGTCCTGGTGATATGTCGAAAATATCTAAATATTGACCCCATTTAAATCAAGGGGTGGGGGTGGGTGGGGTGCTGGGGTGTTGAATGGTTGAATGGTTTGTGTGCGCTGTTTCATGCGGCCTGCTTTTGAGTCAACGGTTATGTTCAAAGTTTAGGAAAATGGAAAATTTAGAATTTTGTTAACATGAAATATGGTCACAAAATCTGTTTGATTAATATGGGTGTATAAAAAAACCTTTTAGATATATGATTTATCATTTTGTTCTGTAACATGAAATATGGGCACAAAATCTGATTATTGTTTAATATTGGCCTATAACAAAAACTATAAGTTATGTTCTATAAGTTATGTCAATTCGGTTACCTTCTCTAATCTTAAATCTATGGGTCTTTAGTTTGAGATCTTCCATTAGCTCCTCAGCACTGTATTCAGAGGGAATCTCCGCAACCCGCCGACTGCCGCAAGTTGTGACCAAGTTACACAGTCTCCATAGACGACAATAGCTGCTCCTTTTTGTAAAACACAAATTGAAACAGTAGAACACCTCTACAATTATTGTAGTATTATTAAAAAGTTGTGGAATATTTCCAAATATTTGAATATAACGACACCAACTTAACAATGGAAGAGGTAATGCTCGGTAAATATGGAGCCCCACCACTAATAAATCATATTATCTGCTGTAAATACTACACATTTAGGTGCAGTTTATCAAAAAGTAATCCTAGCCAACAGGGTTTACTTGGAATGATAGCCTTTCAATACCAGGTGGAAAAACATATCTCTGTAGAAAACGATAAATTTAACATTCTTACAGAAATGTGAAAAATCTCAAAAAGTGATCCTGACAAAATTTGTTATTTCTGGGCAAAGGAAGATGCTAGAAACAAATATCTGATATCAATATGATCGTATTGATTAATGCTATTTTTTCATAGGAATCAGATATCATAATTTCATACGAATAATGAATATCACTTACTTCAAACAAGCATTTGTTTTAGAGGCTTAAAATACAATTCACGTTACTTCCACAATTCACGTTACTTCCAGTGATAATGAAAATTTTAAATTTCTTGTATGAAATCATAAATGGAATTAGGTATTATACAGTGAAAATTTTATTGTGTCACTTTTATGAAAATCCAATAACAAATGACACAAAAATTGTTCACAGTTTTCATCAAATCACACGACCCTTTAATCCTGAGTAAAATTTCATAAAAGCTTTCATATTCATAGTAAAAGGACAAGAAAAAACAGTCTAAATACAACTAGAACCATTAAAAATAAAGGAAAATAACTGAGACTTGTATTGCTCTAATCGGATTGGCGTCCTATTCCAGAAGTTTGAGAAAAATAAATCAAGCCATTCAACAGCGGACGGATGGGAAAATGAAATAAACATGCCGGAAAGAACAATAATGGCGGGCAATTGTAGAAAAATTAAATGAGATAACATTGAATGGAACTTATCCTTTTGAAATCAGTCTGACTTCAGCTGTCCAAATATTTAGGTTAAATTTGTAAATTTTGAAAATTGAGGTCAAAGGCGAAGTTAGAAATTGTGAAATTTCTAAATACCAAAAATCTACCCTGGTCCCGGCTATTCAGAAATGTATATTCACTATTCACTTTGAAAATATGAAATGGATTCTCCAGACTACGGCCTTTTGTGTTTATTAACACGTCTGTTAACTTGGACTTTTAACTATTTTTTTTATATTTAATTCAAAATGGTGACCATCAGTTGGCCAAAATCAAAATATGGGCCCTTTTTCTCAAAATTTTAACTAAAGATAAAATCCAAATTTTAGTAGATCCTTCAATTTTGATTGGCTAAGCACTAAAATCAGTCTAATATTATCCAATCAAATTACTAAAATTTGGATTTTATCTTATTTTATCTTCCAGGATTCAAAAAATGTTATTCCCATTTCTGTAAGTAATATATCGCAAAAGCCTTAAAGTTACATTCCCGGGTACAAACTGGGTGATTTTATGATATAACTAAAAACATATTCAAACTAATTAATTTATCATAATTTTGCTTCAAATCGTTCTCAAAACATTGTAATTGCCAAGTATACCCTGCTATAAAAATCTATCAAAAGAGGCCATGTTTGCATCAGGGGATTTCCCCTCTCCGTAACCAATGGCAACGGTGGCAGAGGACAGGAAAGAATGCATTGCATACACAAGACGATGTCTGTAAGCGCTGATTATTTACTACAAATATCGAATCCTAACTAAATTCTCGGATTATCCACTGCCCGCGTCCTTTTCCGTTTCAAGATGGTGGAATTTCCGGCTTGATCAACAAACTCCATATTATGTGTACGCATCTGTAATTTCTTACCTAGTACAAAAATAAATTTTGAAGGCAATCGAATCTGAACTGTCGATTTTTTTCAAAAAATTGATCCTTAAATTTAAGATACATTATGGGAGATTAGATAAAGAGCTGGCAATTCTCATTATAATAGTTTAAAGCTAGATAATGTAATGGGAAATTGCTGAAAATTTCAGTCAAATTGATCCACTATGAACCAAGATTTTAGATCATCATTACTAAAGTCAGTAGGATGATAAACATAGTTTCGAATATCCATTTAATTATAAATGGAAGTCGAACAGCAGATCGGAACGCAATCAAATAACATCACAGGCTAGCGATGCCATCGAGAGTTGATTATGGTCTGGATAAATTAATTAATGTCTAACTGATAATTTAGATAACATTTCAGGCCTAAAGAAAGACCTGCAATAGGCAGATTTAGCTCTTGCATAATGTATGTTTAATTTCTTGAAGGTGAGATAAGTTAGAAAATTTCAAATGGAGGCAGACCACCCCATTAATGTCCCCATTGACTTCAATGTTAATTCTGGCCTCCAACTTTTCCCCAAATTTTCGTTGGGCTGAAAGCTTTTCACTCCAGACATGGTCATGTCTTTGCACTAAAATTTTTATGAGGTTGAACACCAAAATTTTGACATACACAAACTTCAAGAAGCATAATAAAAACATGTGACTAGTTGCCGTATATATCACCGTAGCCAACCTGATATCCCCATTATCCGTCTGCCTCAAAATCATAAATTTTTACCAAAACCTGGCAGAAAATGCAAATTCAAGCCCTCTTCGTCCATTCTAGACCAAAAAATCACCAATAAGGCGAGAAAAGAGACAGACAGAATTGCTATAAATAAATGAACTGCAAATTGTGGGTACCAGGATGGTGAAATTTAATTGTGGTCTGCCGCCTATGTGGTTTTATATCAAATTACATCATTCCGTATGGATTAATGCTACGAGTTTAAGAAAGTTACGAAGAAATATTTTGAAATATGAAAAGCCTGAATGTGCTGTAAATAGCATTTTTACAGCTTTTTTCACCTTTAAATCGGAAAGGAGCAAAAACAAAACCAAATTTTAATAAAACGAGTCTGAAATTTTTTGCTGTCGAAAAGATGTTGTGAGGGGAGAAAAAGCTAAAAACATGATAATTCAAGAAGTTACTATCTGATATTTGCGAATATCGAACGGAAACAAAATCTTTGAGTTATAAACATGTATTATCGAGTTTCATCAAAATCGGATTAAAATTGTGGCCTATACAGGTTCCACAACCTTAATAAACCATATTTTTACACTATTATCTTATGACGAACAGCCATTTTGTCCGATTTTCACGAAATTCGAACTCAACCATGTTTTTTTTTAAACTTGGAATAACATTGTGACCTCCATAGGGTCCACATGCTAAAAATCATGATCTTTGGTACAATCAGGTGCCATAATTAAGGATATTACGGTCCGATATGTGCAAATATCAAAAGGAACCAAGATCTTTAGGTTATAAACTTAAATTTCAACAAAATCAGATGACCAGAGGCTGCCAGCCAGGATACGCCCACATTTTACAAGAGATGGAAAGAGAACAAGCTAAACAAAAAGTGATTTTTCGGACAATCTAAACAACAAGTGATTTTTCGAACAATCAAGGGCCATAATTCAGAAAGTTCTGATCCGATAAGCGTGAATAACGACAGGACAAAGATCTTTGTGTTATAAAGATTATTTCAAGTTTCATCTAAATCAGATCTAAATTATGACTTCTAGAGGGTCTACAACCTTGATATACCAAGATCTGTGAGTTATGTGAATTTTCGTGCAATCAGGGGCCATAATTCATGATGTTTCAATGGAGGCAGACCACCATTAATTTCCCCATTGATTTCAATGTTAATTCTGGACTCTTTGCCTCCCTCCAACTTTTCCCCAAATTTTCGTTGGTCGAAATGCTTTTCACTAAATACAGAGGAACAAATGGCCATGTCTTTGCACTAAAATTTTTATGATGTTGACCACCAAAATTTTGAGAAACACGAACTTGAAGAAGCATACTCAAAACATGTATCTAGTTGCCGTACATATCACCGTAGCCAACCTCATAACGCCGTTATCCTTCCGCCTCAAAATCATGAATATTTACCAAAACCTGGCAGAAAATATTAATTCAAACCCTCTTAGTCCATTCTAGGCCAAAAAATCAACAAAAATGGGCATGCAAAAGGGGAGAAAAGAGACAGAGAGAGAACTGCTATAAATAGACGAATTACAATTTGTGGGTACCGAGATGGTGAAATTTAATGGTGGTCTGCCTCCCGATGCGATACATGCCAATATCGAAAGCAACCAAGATCCTTGGAGATAAAACTAAGTTTCGTCATGTGGGCATATAAAAATAGGTTGCCAGGCAACGAAACATACGACCACACAGCAGCCAAATCGTCCGGGCAGTCAACAAGAGTTGTTGCATTTTAAGTAATCATCAGAAAATCATAATTCAAACTCACCCATCACTACGGTGTAACTGTGATATAATCAAACTTTTTTTAAATCAGATAATAATTGTGACCCCCAGAGGGACCACAAGCTAAAAAGGGTGATTTTTCGTACAATCAGGGGCCATAATTCAGGAAGCTACGATCCGATATGGGCAAATATGCAATGGAACCAAGATCATTAGGTTATAAACCTGTATTTCGAGTTTCATCAAAATCAGTTCAAAATTGTGACCTCTATAGGGTCCACAACCTTCATATAACATATTTTCACACAATTCGCGTACAGACGACGGCCATTTTATCCGTCAACTCTGGTCCGATTTTCACGAAATTCAAATTCTCTCTTCATTACCATGAAACCATGATATAATCAAACGGTGTTTTAAACTGGATAATAATTTTGACCTCCAGAGGGACCACAAGCTAACAAAAGCGATTTTTCGGACAATCAGGGGAAATAATTCAGGAAGTTATGATCCAATGGGCGCAAATATCGAAAAAAAACAAGATCTTTGGGTTAGAAACATACATGTCAAGTTTCATCAAAATCAGTTCAAAATTGTGACCTCTATAGGGTCCACAACCTTGATATAACATATTTTCACACTATTCGTGTACAAAAGGCGGCCATTTTGTCCGTCAATTCTAGTCCAATTTTCACGAAATTCAAACTATCTCTTCATTACTATGTAACGGTGATATAATCCAACATTTTTTTAAATCGGATAATAATTTTGACCTCTAGAGGGACCAAAAGCTAACAAAAGCGATTTTTCGGACAATCCGGGGACATAATTCAGGAAGTTATGATCCGATGGGCGCAAATATCGAAAGGAACCAAGATCTTTGGGTTATAAACATACATGTCAAGTTTCATCGCAATCGGTTCAAAATTGTGACCTCTATAAGGTCCACAACCTTGATATAACATATTTTCACACTATTCGCGTACAAACGGTGGCTATTTTGTCCATCAATTTTGGTCCGATTTTCACGAAATTCGAACTCAACCTTCATAACCATGGAACGGTGATATCATCAAATGTTTTTTTTAAATCGGATAACAATTTTGACCTCCAGAGGGACCACAAGCTAAAAAGGGTGATTTTTCGGAAAATCAGGGGCCATAATTCAGGAAGTTAAGATCCGATGGGCGCAAATATCGACAGGATCCAAGATCTTTGGTTTATAAACATACATGTCAAGTTACATCAAAATCTGTCCAAAATTGTGACCTCTAAAAGGTCCACAACCTTGATATAACATATTTTCACACTAATGGCGTACAAACGGCGGCCATTTTGTCCGTCAATTTTGGTCCAATTTTCACGAAATTCGAACTCAACCTTCATAACCATGGAACGGTGATATAATCAAACGTTTTTTTAAATTGGATAACAATTTTGACCTCCAGAGGGACCACAAGCTAAAAAGGGCGATTTTTCGTAAATCAGGGGCCATAATTCAGGAAGTTACGATCCGATTGCCGTAAATATCGAAAGGAACCAAGATCTTTGGGTTATAAACATGCATTTCAAGTTTCATCCAAATCGGTTCAAAATTGTGACCTCTACACTGTTCACAAGCTAAAAAACGTGATTTTTCGTACAATCAGGGGCCATAACCCATGAAATTACAGTCCGATACATGCCAATATCGAAAGGAACCGAGATCCTAGGGTGATAAACCTATATTTTAAGTTTCATTGAAATCGGATAAAATTTGTGACCTGTAGACTGTTCACAAACAATTGTGGACGGACGTCCGGACGGACTAACAGGGGCGACGACAATATACGTCCACATGAAAATGTGAAAATCCACAAATATTTACAGTAGGCATCCTCAAACCAATCTGTAAATATTTGTGGATTTTCAACTTGTGTATAGGCACCTTTGTTAATAGTATTATCACATTTTCATGTGATAGATCACCTTTCTAGAAGATAGGCTGGCACTGCCAGGCAGGATACGCCCACATTTTCGAGAGATGGACAGAGAACAAGCAATACCGAAAGTGATTTTTCCTACATCTTTAAGTCCTGTATTTCATACTGTATTGGGAGCAGCCATTTAGTTGGTCAGTTCCAGTCTGATATTAATGAAATTCGAAACCGACAATGATTATGGTGTCACGGTACACAACCTAGAAATGTGACTTTTCATCAAAATCGGATAAGAATTGTGACCTGTAGAGAGTCCACAACCATGATATACCATATTTTTACACTATTCGCGTACAAACGGCGACCATTTCGTCCGGCAATTTTGGTACGATTTTCACGAAATTAGAACTCAACCTTCCTCATCAAAATCGAATTAAAATTGTGACCTATACAGGGTCCACAACCATGATATATCATTTTTTTAACAGTATTGTCTGTCAAATTTGGTCCGATTTTCCCGAAATTCAAACTCAACCTTCCCTACAGTGTGACGGTGATATAATCAAACGTTTTTTTAAATTGGATAATAATTGGGACCTCCAGAGGGACCACAAGCTAAAGAAAGGGGGATTTTGCGTATAACCAGGGGCCATAATTCAGGAAGTTACGATCCGATTTGCGCAAATGTCGAAAAGAACCAAGATCTTTGGGTTATAACCATGAATTTCAAGTTTCATCAAAATCGAATTAAAATTGTGACCTTTACAGGGTCCACAACCTTGATATACCATTTTTTAACAGTATTCGCGTACAAACGGCGGCCATTTTGTAAGGCAATTTTGGTCTGATTTTCCCGAAATTCGAACTCGACCTTCCTTACGGTGTAACGGTAATATAATCAAATGTTTTTTTTAAATCGGATAATAATTGTGACCTCCAAGCTAAAAAAAAAGGCGATTTTGCTTATAATCAGGGGCCATAATTCAGGAAGTTACGATCCGATATGCGCAAATATCGAAAGGAAGCAAGATCTTTGGGTTATAACCATGAATTTCAAGTTTCATCAAAATCGAATCAAAATTGTGACCTTCACAGGGTCCACAACCGTGATATACCATTTTTTAACAGTATTCGAGTACAAACGGCGGCCATTTTGTATAGCAATTTTCGTCCGATTTTCCCGAAATTCGAACTCAACCTTCCTTAGGGTGTAACGGTGATATAATCAAACGATTATTTAAATCGAATAATAATTGTGACCTCCAAGCTAAAAAAAAAGGCGATTTTGCGTATAATCAGGGGCCATAATTCAGGAAGTTACGATCCGATATGCGCAAATATCAAAAGGAAGCAAGATCTTTGGGTTATAACCATGAATTTCAAGTTTGATCAAAATCAAATCAAAATTGTGACCTCCACAGGGTCCACAACCTTGATATATCATTTTTTAACAGTATTCGCGTACAAACGGCGGCCATTTTGTATGGCAATTTTCGTCCGATTTTCCCGAAATTCGAACTCAACCTTCCTTAGGGTGTAACGGTGATATAATCAAACGGTTTTTTAAATCGAATAATAATTGTGACCTGCAGAGGGACCACAAGCTAAAAAGGGTGATTTTTTGGACAATCAGGGGCCATAATTCAGGAAATTACATTCCGATAGCCGCAAATATCGAAAGGAACCAAGATCTTTGGGTTACAAACATGCATGTCAAGTTTCATCAAAATCGGTTCAAAATTGTGACCTCTATAGGGTCCACAAGCTACAAACGTGATTTTTCGTACAATCAGGGGCCATAATCCATGAAGTTTTGATCCGATACATGCCAATATCGAAAGCAGCCGAGATCTTTTGGGGATAAACCTATATTTCAAGTTTCGTCAAAATCGGATAAGAATTGTGACCTGTAGAGAGTCCACAAACAAATTGTGGACGGACGTCCGGACGGACAGGGGCGACGACATAATACGTCCACATGAAAATGTGGGCGTATAAAAATGAAGAACTTACATGTTACCAACGACAGGGCAACCATTACAACTTAGTGATGTCATCAACATATGACATCATTTTTATACGCCCACATTTTTATGTGGACGTATATTGTCGTCGCCCCTGTCCGTCCGGACGTCCGTCCGTCCGTCCGTCTGTCTGTCTGTCCGTCCGTCTGTCCGTCCGTCCGTCCACAATTTGTTTGTGGACTCTCTACAGGTCACAATTCTTATCCGATTTTGACGAAACTTGAAATATAGGTTTATCCCCAAAAGATCTCGGCTGCTTTCGATATTGGCATGTATCGGATGAAAACTTCATGGATTATGGCCCCTGATTGTACGAAAAATCACGTTTTTAGCTTGTGGACCCTATAGAGGTCACAATTTTGAACCGATTTTGATGAAACTTGACATGCATGTTTATAACCCAAAGATCTTGGTTCCTTTCGATATTTGCGCCTATCGGAATGTAATTTCCTGGATTATGGCCCCTGATTGTCCGAAAAATCACCCTTTTTAGCTTGTGGTCCCTCTGGAGGTCACAATTATTATTTGATTATATCACCGTTACACCCTAAGGAAGGTTGAGTTCGAATTTCGGGAAAATCGGACGAAAATTGCCATACAAAATGGCCGCCGTTTGTACGCGAATACTGTTAAAAAATGGTATATCAAGGTTGTGGACCCTGTAGAAGTCACATTTTTTATTTGATTTTGATGAAACTTGAAATTCATGGTTATAACCCAAAGATCTTGGTACCTTTCGATATTTGCGCATATCGGAACGTAACTTCCTGAATTATGGCCCCTGATTATACGCAAAATCGCCTTATTTTAGCTTGTGGTCCCTCTGGTGGTCACAATTATTATACGATTTAATAAAACGGTTGATTATATTACCGTTACACCGTAAGGAAGATTGAGTTCGAATTTCGGGAAAATCGGACCAAAATTGCCATACAAAATGGCCGCCGTTTGTACGCGAATACTGTTAAAAAATTGTATATCATGGTTGTGGACCCTGTAGAGGTCACAATTTTAATTCGATTTTAATGAAACTTGAAATGCATGGTTATAACCTAAAGATCTTGGTTCCTTTCGTTATTTGCGCATATCGGATCGTAACTTCCTGAATTATGGCCCCTGATTGTCCGAAAAATCACCTATGGTCCCTCTGGAAGTCACAATAATTATCCGATTTGAAAAAACGTTTGACTCTATCACCGTTACACCCTACGAAAGGTTGAGTTTGAATTTCAAGAAAATTGGACCATAATTGCCAGAAAAAATGGCCGCCGCTTGTACGCGAACAGTGTAAAAATATGGTATGTCAAAGTTGTGGACCCTGTAGAGGTGACAATTTTAATTCGATTTTGATGAAACCTGAAATGCTTGTTTATAACCTAAAGATCTTTATTCTTTTCGATATTTGCACATATCAAATTGTAACTTAATGAATTATGGCCTTTGATTCTAGGAAAAATCACTTTCGGTATTGCTTGTTCTCTGTCTATCTCTCAAACAATTATTATCTGATTTAAAAAAAAACTCTGATTATATTACTGTTGCACCGTAAGGAAGGTTGAGTTCGAATTTCGTGAAAATCGTACCAAAATTGCCGGACGAAATGGTCACCGTTTGTACGCGAATATTGTAAAAATATGGTATATCATGGTTGTGGACTCTCTACAGATCACAATTCTTATCCGATTTTGACGAAAAGTAACATTTCTAGGTTGTGTACCGTCAAACCATAATCATTGTCGGCTTCGAATTTCATGAATATCAGACTGGAACTGACCAACAAAATGGCTACTCCCAATACAGTATGAAATACAGGACTTAATGATGTAGGAAAAATCACTTTCGGTATTGCTTGTTCTCTATCCATCTCTCAAAAATGTGGGCGTATCCTGCCTGGCAGTGCCAGCCTATCTTTCAAATTTGTTTCCTGTTTCTGTTGAAGTTCCTTTGAAAAAGTTAAAATTTATTTGACGAAACTAGTCAGGATAGTGGACATGTATGATGGTTTCAAATGGCAGTTTTATATATTTCAACCACATGAAAATGTGGGCATATAAAAAGGACATACAGTAAATTCATCTAAGAACCACCACTGAAAACCTACGGTGACCAAGCATTATTTTTATTTCCACAAATGTCTCAACAGTCACTTATGTATTATTTGATTCAAAGAATTAAACATACAAACATGGAATTTACTTTGAATTAGTTATATATTTTAAGGATAATTTAGAAGTAACTAAAGTTTGGTATTAATACCTACCTTGTCTGTTTTCCTATACCTGTGGTAATCATCATCATATTGACCATTCTGCGCCTTAACACTGTTGTGATCCTGTAAAATATACTACAATTATATATTTTGTGTTTATAACATCAGGCAATATCTTGGTATGCTAATAGACACCAACAGCCAAAGACAAACTTGTTCTTGCAGGAACTAGTGAAGTTGTAATCAACAAGTATGTGTGTTTTTTCAATGTTCTAAAATAAGGGGCCAACAGTGAATTATTACAGACATACACAATATGTAATGTATTTGAACTCCAGATAAGAAGTGAAAAGGAATGTTCTAACACAATCAGCTACCCTCATTTGTGAAATTCCTATGAATGACTACCATTTATGTTCAAAATAAAACTTATAAATAATATTAGAAATTTTGTATTACAGTACTAACACTTTCGATTTTGTTTTAGAAATACAGAAAATATTGATATGAATGCTTACCTCAACTGCATAACAATTGACTGTACAATGCCTGAACAATACCGCCAAGTTCTGTACATTCTAAATTTCCAGACGGCATCTAATCTCAGTTTGTGTACTTTAACCGGCGACGTCACAATCATCATCCTGTAAAATAGAATTGTTCCAAATTAGAATTTATTCGTGCAATCTGTTTCTGGACTCATAAAAAAGACAGCATACTTTACTTTGTCTATTGTCTTAAAATATTAAAATCTACCAATGGTGATGCATAACTCACCTGTATCTGTAAGCTCTCTAGACCCCACTATCAACAATACATCTAACTTTATCACAGAAACATGTTATATAAGATATCTTTTTACTGGACTCTCAAGAGAAATTGCCTAAAGGAGATGTGGGATTAGTCGATGCCATATTAATATATCCCAATTTAATTACTCCCCATGTCTACAACTTTCAACCAAATAAAACCTAATAATACATCATGGAAAACTGCACATGATATTTACATAAAAGCCAAGCCAAGCTTATACAACATCAACAAACCAAAATATGAAGACCGGTCCAGTATAAGATAAAAAATAACATGTGTGTTTGTCAGTATGGTGGATATAGATAGATTTATTTGACCAGCACTGAAATAAAATAAAAGATAGGTTGCCAGGCAACGAAACATACGCCCACAGCAGCTAAATCGTCCGGGCAGTCAACAAGGGTTGTCGCATATTTTTACCTTTTTCGGTAATGAAACATTTGTAATACACTAAAAACTCATTATGTAATTATCAGAAAATCATTAGAATTTGATTGCTTTTTATAAAGTTTTACCCCACGCTAACAATTAGTATATACATGAAACATTTAATATCATGGATTTAGCTGTTCAGTTATCAAAATTCATTGAAAATCAAAATACTTGACCGTTTCAACACCTTAAACTCTGAAATCTCTGAAAATCAATAGGCTTCTTTGTCTCATGACCTTAAACACTGTGTAAATTTAAAGTTGATCGGATATTAACTTTGGCCTCTAGAGCTTCCACAGGATTTTTTCGAAGTGATCAAGGGCCATAACTCTGAAAATCGATAGACGTCTTAGTCTCATGACTGTAAACAATATGTATAAATTTGAAGTCAATCGGATACTAACTTTGGCCTCTAGAGCATCCACAAGATTTTTTGAGGTGATCAAGGGCCATAACTCTGGCACTAATTAATGGAAATCGCTGAAAATCAATAGGCGTCTTTGTTTTATGACCTTAAACACTGTGTATAAATTTGAAATCAATCGGATATTAACTTTGGTCTCTAGAGCGTCCACAGGATTTTTTGAAGTGATCAAGGGCCATAACTCTGGCACTAATTATCGGAAATCGCTGAAAATCAATGGGATTCTTCGTCTCATGACCTTAAACACTGTGTATAAATTTAAAGTAAATCGGATATTAACTTTGGCCTCTAGAGCGTCCACAAGATTTTTGGGTTATAAACATACATGTTAAGTTTCATCAAAATCGGTTCAAAATTGTGACCTCTACAGGGTCCACAACCTTGATATAACATATTTTCACACTATTCGCGTACAAACGGCAGCCATTTCGTTTGTCCATTTTTATCCGATTTTCACGAAATTGGAACTCAACCTTCATCACCATGTAACGGTGATATAATCAAATGGTTTTTTAAATCGGATAATAATTTTGACCTCCAGAGGGACCACAAGCTAAAAAGGGCAATTTTTCGGACAATCAGGGGCCATAATTCAGGAAGTTACAATCCGATGGGTGCAAATATCGAAAGGAACCAAGATCTTTGGGTTATAAACATACATGTCAAGTTCCATCAAAATCGGTTCAAAATTGTGACCTCAATAGGGTCCACATTAGTCCACAACCTTGATATAACATATTTTCACACTATTCGCGTACAAACGGCGGCCATTTTGTTTGTCAATTTTGGTCCGATTTTCACGAAATCTGAACTCAACCTTCATTACCATGAAACAGTGATATAATCAAACAATTTTTTAAATCGGATAATAATTTTGACCTCCACAGGAACCACAAGCTAAAAAAGGGCTATTTTTCGGAAAATCAGGGGCCATAATTCAGGAATTTACGATCCGATGGGCGCAAATATCGAAAGGAACCATGATTTTGGGGTTATAAACATGCATCACAATCGGTTCAAAATTGTGACCTCTATAGGGTCCACAAGCTAAAAACATGATATTTCGTACAATCAGGGGCCATAATCCATGAAGTTCATATCCGATACATGCCAATATCGAAAGAAACCGAGATCTTATGGGGATAAACCTATATTTCAAGTTTCGTCAAAATCGGATAAGAATTGTGACCTGTATAAAAATGTTAAATGCTTTGACCTAGTCAGAATTGGTATAAGGCATGAAATGGTAAAACGAAAATGAAAATCGAATAATAATTGACTCTTTTACAGGAAAATAACGTGAAAAGTGAAGCCTGCAACATTGTCCAGAAATATTTGAAAAGTCTGAATGCATTGTAAATAGCTCATTTTTACACCCTTTTTCACCTTTAAATCAAAATGGCAAAAATGCAAAACCGAAGTAAAGTTTCATAGAAATCAAATATAAATTGTGGCCTCTGGCATGTCAACAACCTTGATATACCATATTATTCCTATATTTCTGTACGAGTGGCGGCCATTTTGTCAGGTAGTTTTGGTCTAATTTTCATGAAATTTGATCTCAACCATCATCGGGTGTAATAGTGATATATTCACACGCTTTTTTTAAAATCGGATAAAAATTGTGACCTCAAGAAGGACCTGTAGCTAAAAACTGTATTTTTGATACAATCAAGGGAATTGAAGACGTTACAATGCTATATGCACGAATATCAAGAGCCAGGATCTTTGGGTTATAAACATGTATTTCAAGTTTCATCAAAATCGGATCAAATTTGTCACCTGTAGAAGGTCCACAACATTGATATACCATATTTTTACACTATTCGCATACAAGCGGCAGACATTTCGTCCAGCAATTTTGGTCCAATTTCACTAAATTCGAACTCAACCTTCATTACGGTGTTAACGGTGATATAATTATGACCTACAGAGGGAACAAGTTAAAAAAAAGGTGATTTTTCGTACAATCAGGGGCCATAATTCAGGAAGTTACAATCCGATATGCAGATCCAAGATATTCGGGTTATAAACATGCATTTCAAGTTTCATCAAAATCGGTTTAAAATTGTGATTTTTCGTTGAATCAGGGGCCAAAATCCATGAAGTTTTGATCCAATACATGCCAATATCGAAAGCAACCAAGAACTTTTGGAGATAAACCTATATTTGAAGTTTCGTCACAATCGGACGACCACAATATACATCCACATGGAAATATTGGCGTATAAAAAGACTAAGACATATTTTCCTTCTTTAGAAGGAGCACTAGATTTGTAAACATTAATGCTTGCTTTTTAACAGAACTTTAGACACGTAAAAATTGAAGTTGTGGACAAAATTATGGCACTTTCGGTGTCGACGGAATATTTTATCGGTCGAAGAAAGTTGAAAATTTGAACCTCGGAGCATATGGGCTTTTGTTTTACATAAATCAGGCAATAAATAATTAAGCCAGAACCCATCAACTGAAATTAATATTTGAAGATTCTTAAAAAGTGATCCGAACAAAATTGATTTTCTCTCTGCAAGAGAAGATGTTAAAAACAATTTGATCGTATTGATTTATACTATTTGTTCATAGGAATCAAAGGGTAGACTAATCACAGGAATTCATTTACAATCACCGGAATTCACATATAATCACCAGAATTCACTTCGAAAACCCCCGATCCCCCCCCACAAAAGTCATTTATTTTAAATACATAATACTTTTAATATAAAGAATAACTATTTTGATCCCTCCACAGGCCAAATGAAGGCGCTGTAGGTGTATTTATTTTAAAGACTACCAGAATTTCTTTCCAATATATGCATCATGATTATGATAATGTAAGGCACAGGTATTTTTACCCCAAAAAACAATTTGCGTCAAATTACCCAATAACTCCAAAATAACGGCCAATAACTCCAAAAACGTTGACTGAAAAAACACAATTACAATTTAGTTGAATTTAAGACACCTCGCTGCTCTGTACCCAAATAGGAGTTTCACGGGAGATAACTCTACTTTCCATATACCAAAATTGTCATACTTTTATAGGCAATAACCACTCGATAAATACTTATCTGGGAACCCAACTTTAAGGGTTTTTTACATTTCAAGATGGTGGCACTTTCGGTTTGATCAACAAACTTCATAGTATGTGTACACATCGGTCATTTCTTACCTAGTACAAAAATAAATTTTTAAGGCAATCGAATCTGATCTACATTTTGTCGATTTTTTTTCAAAAATTTGATCCTTAAATTTAAGATTAGATAAAAAGCTGGCAATTCTCACTATAATAGTTTAAAGCTAGATAATGTAATGGGAATTTGCTGAAAATTTCAGTCAAATTGATCCACTATGAACCAAGATTTTAGCAATTGAATATTGGGGCTAGCCTAGATCATCATTACTAAGGTCAGTAGGATAAAAAACAGTTTTGAATATCCATTTTTCGATTTAATTATGAATGGAAGTCGAAGAGCAGATCGGAACGCAATCAAATAACATCACAGGCTAGCGATGCCATCGAGAGTTGATTATGGAAAGGTGCAAATACAAAACCAAAAGATTTTGTGACCTCTTGAGGGGGAAAAAAGCTAAAAACGTGATAATTCAAGAAGTTACAATCTGATATGCGTGAATATTGAACAGAAACAAGATTTTGGAGTTACAAACATGTATTTCGAGTTTCATCAAAATCGGATTAAAATTGTGACCTCTACAGGTTCCACAACCTTAATAAACCATATTTTTACATTATTACCTTATGAGGAACAGCCATTTTGTCCCACAGTTTTGGTCCGATTTTCTCGACATTCGAACTCAACAATCATTATGGAGTAACGGTGATATATTCAAAAGGTTTTTTTTCAATCGGAATAAAATTGTGACCTCCATAGGGTCCACAAGCTAAAAACATGATTTTAGTACAATCAGGTGCCATAATTTTAATTAAAAGGATATGTGAGGAACCAAGATTTTTTACACTAATAGTGTAGAAGGCGCTACCATTTTGTCTGGCAGTTTTGGTCCGATTTTCACGAAATTCGAACTCAACCATCATTACGGTGTAACGGTGATATAATCTAACGGGTTTTTTTTTAAATTGGAATAACATTGTGACCTCCATAGGGTCCACATGCTAAAAATCATGATTTTTGGTACAATCAGGTGCCATAATTAAAGAAGTTACGTTCCGATATGTGCAAATATCAAAAGGAACCAATCTTTAGGTTATAAACTTAAATTTCAACAAAATCAGATAACCAGAGGCTGCCAGGCAGGATACATAATGATCCGATAAGCGCAAGTAACGACAGGACCAAGATCTTTGTGTTATAAAGATATATTTCAAGTTTCATCTAAATCGGATCAAAATTATGACTTCTAGAGGGTCTACAACCTTGATATACCAAGATCTGTGAGTTATTTGAATTTTCGTACAATCAGGGGCCATAATTCATGAAGTTTCGATGCCATGCATGCTAATATCGAAAGCAACCAAGATCCTTGGAGATAAACCTATATTTCAAGTTTCGTCAAAATCGGATAAGAACTGTGGACGGACGGACAGATGTCTGGATGGACAGGGGCGACGACAATATATGTCCACATGAAAATGTGGGCATATAAAAAGGCCATACAGTAAATTCATCTAAAAACCACCACTGAACATTAACGGTGACCAAGCATAATTTTTATTTCCACAAATGTCTCAACAGTCACTATTTATTATTTGATTCAAAGACTGCCATATAATGTAATTAAACATACAAACATGGAATTTACTTTGAATTAGTTATATATTTTAGGGATGATTTAGAAATAACTAAAGTTTGGTATTAATACCTACCCTGTCTGTTTTCCTATACCTGTGGTAATCATCATCATATTGACCATTATGCACCTTAAAGCTGAACTCCGATTACAAAACTACAGAAATGATTAAATAAAAAAAATATCACCGTACATAATCGCCATACTTGTTTTCAATTCGTAGAAGAAGTATGGCAGCTGTACGGTGTACGAAAACAGTGGCAGGCCACGCCCACATCCAGTGTGTCTCTTATCAGCCACACTGTCCACATCCGGCTCGTAACATTTCAACTACCAATTACCTCCTGACAGTGGAACAAGTTTACATTATCAGTTTGATGAAAATATCATTGCAAAACAATTATTATGTCTGACCAGGTACATATTAGTTTGCTAATTAGACGAAATAAGTCAACCACAAAATACTTTTGCTCTAAAAACAAGGGAAAACTGCCTTACCCGAAAGAATTACAAATCTACGAACACCATTGCAACCAATGCTTTTTGTTGTTGACATAACTCCAAGGGACATATCCACTTATGTCCCTTGATCCTCATAAATAACGACAAGATGAAGAATATTTTGAAGTGAAACATACTTCTTTGATGGAGAGAACAATGGTTTTATGGTTTTGGATATATTTTGGAACGATAATACTAGACTTTATAATACTACCGGATCAGACATAATAATTGTTTTGCAATGATATTTTCATCAAACTGATAGTGTAAACATGTCCCACAGTCAGGAGGTAATTGGTAGTTGAAATGTCGCTAGCCAGATGTGGACAGTGTGGCTGACAAGAGACACACTGGATGTGGGCGTGGCCTGCCACTGTTTTCGTACACCGTACAGCTGCCATACTTCTTCTACGAATTGAAAACAAGTATGGCGATTATGTACGGTGATATTTTTTTTATTTAATCATTTCTGTAGTTTTGTAATCAGAGTTCAGCTTTAACACTGTTGTGATCCTGTAAAATATACAACAATTATATATTTTGTGTTTATAACATCAGGAAATATCTTGGTATGCTAATAGACACCAACAGCCAAAGACAAACTTGTTCTTGCAGGAACTAGTGAAGTTGTAATCAACAAGTATGTTTTTCAATGTTCTAAAATAAGGGGCCAACAGTGAATTATTACAGACATACACAATATGTAATGTATTTGAACTCCAGATAAGAAGTGAAAAGGAATGTTCTAACACAATCAGCTACCCTCATTTGTGAAATTCCTATGAATGACTACCATTTATGTTCAAAATAAAACTTATAAATAATATTAGAAATTTTGTATTACAGTACTAACACTTTCGATTTTGTTTTAGAAATACAGAAAATATTGATATGAATGCTTACCTCAACTGCATAACAATTGACTGTACAATGCCTGAACAATACCGCCAAGTTCTGTACATTCTAAATTTCCAGGCGGCATCTAATCTCAGTTTGTGTACTTTAACCGGCGACGTCACAATCATCATCCTGTAAAATAGAATTGTTCCAAATTAGAATTTATCCGTGCAATCTGTTTCTGGACTCATAAAAAAGACAGCATACTTTACTTTGTCTATTGTCTTAAAATATTAAAATCTACCAATGGTGATGCATAACTCACCTGTATCTGTAAGCTCTCTAGACCCCACTATCAACAATACATCTAACTTTATCACAGAAACATGTTATATAAGATATCTTTTTACTGGACTCTCAAGAGAAATTTGCAATATACGTTAAAGGCATTAAAAATCTAAGATAAACTAAATATCAGAATATATTAAATATAGCACCCCTTACTTAACAAGCAAATGCAAAATGGTGTAGAAAGTGAAAAACATGCAAAAAAAAAAAAAAAAAAAAAAACATGCAAAAAAAAAAAAGAAAAAAAGTTGCCTAAAGGAGATTAGTCGATGCCATATTAATATATCCCAATTTAATTACTCCCCATGTCTACAAATTTCAACCAAATAAAACCTAATAATACATAATGGAAAACAGCACATGATATTTACATAAAAGCCAAGCCAAGCTTATACAACATCAACAAACCAAAATATAAAGACCGGTCCAGTATAAGATAAAAAATAACATGTGTGTTTGTCAGTATGGTGGATATAGATAGATTTATTTGACCAGTCAGCACTGAAATAAAATAAAAGATAGGTTGCCAGGCAACAAAACATACGCCCACAGCAGCTAAATCGTCCAGGCAGTCAACATACTTGTTCGTTTCAACACCTTAAACTCTGTGTATCAATCTGAAGTCAATCGGATGATAAGTTTGGCCTCTATAGCATCAGAAGATTTTTTGAAGTTATCAAGGGAGATAACTCTGGCAGTAATTATTTGAAATCTCTGAAAATCAATAGGCTTCTTTGTCTCATGACCTTAAACACTGTGTGGTAATTTAAAGATGATCGGATATTAACTTTGGCCTCTAGAGCTTCTACAGGGCCCAATTCCTAGAAAATTCTTAAAAGTAAGCACGAAGTTATGCTTCACTTTTGCTTACGTAAGAAACTTTATGAAATACCTTCGCTATAGAAACTTCTCAAGACCTTTCTTACATAAAGACCGTTCTTGGTAAAAAAAAACACACACGTGGGCTACTTAAAGACCAGGCGCTCTCACAATTATTCGGTCTGTTTGCATGTGCTCGCGTTTTGGGTTGTTTTCTTTTGTTTAGTTTGTGGTACATTTTATATGTGTAGGCCTATGGGGGACACGTGGGAAAGACGCTGGTTTGCTAGCCTGGAGGTCGGGTGTTCGATCCCTGCATTGGCCGAGAAGGTTCATCCAAATTTTCCGACGTGTCAGGGATGCAGGACGGAGGACAGATGTCTTGTCATTTGGATGGGATGAAAAAACGAGGTGCCGTGTACAAACTGACGTGCATGTAAAAGATCCCTTGGCAGTTGGAATTCGATAGAGTAGGCCGTAGCGCCGCTGCCAGGGCAAAATTTCCCTCATAGCACACTGTGTGACGTATGTTCGTCTTCATTACCCCAGTTTAGGAGCAAAACAGTAGGACGCTAAACCATATTTCTTTTCATTTCATTTGTTAAATTATAAAATACATCTAAATCGACTATTTTTCGGGAAGTTAATGTCATTGGTCTATTTATAACTCCATGCTATATAGAAACTCTGTGATGCAGACGAATTTAAGGTGTAATTTGCAAACCAAAAATGTTTTTATGACGTTAGAGAGCATCGTACTCTCAATTTACCAGTCACAATGTGCTTAGACTCGTACTTAACTTGTGCTTACGTAAGAACGGTCTTGAGAATTTTCTAGAGACGGTATTTTATAAAGTTTCTTACGTAAGCAAAAGTGAAGCATAACGTTCTTAAAAATTTTCTGGGAACACAAAATAAGATAAGTTTACTTAATTGCAAAGTCTACTTAAAATCTAAGCACAAGAACGTGCTTAAGAATTTTCTAGGAATGGGGCCCAGGATTTTTTCGAAGTGATCAAGGGCCATAACTCTGAAAATCAATAGACGTCTTAGTCTCATGACTGTAAACACTATGTATAAATTTGAAGTCAATTGGATATTAACTTTGGCCTCTAGAGCATCCACAAGATTTTTTGAAGTGATCAAGGGGATATAACTCTGGCAGTAATTATTGGAAATCGCTGAAAATCAAAAGGCTTCTTCGTCTCATGACCTTAGACACTGTGTATAAATGTAAAGTCAATCGGATACTAACTTTGGCCTCTAGAGCGTCCACAAGATTTTTTGAAGTGATCAAGGGCCATAACTCTGGCACTTATTATCAGAAATCACTGAAAATCCATAGGCTTCTTCGTCTTATCTTATGACCTTAAACACTGTGTATAATTTAAAGTTAATCGAATATTAACTTTGGCCTCTAGAGCATCCATAAGATTATTTTTTAAATGATCAAGGGCCATAACTCTGGCATTAATTATCGGAAATCGCTGAAAATCAATAGGCTTCTTTGTCTTATGACCTTAAACACTGTGTATAAATTTGAAGTCAATTGGATATTAACTGTGGCCTCTAGATCGTCCACAAGATTTGTTTAAGTGATCAAGGGCCACAGCTCTGGCACTAATTATCGGAAATCGCTGAAAATCAATAGGCTTTTTCGTCTCATGACCTTAAACACTGTGTATAAATTTAAAGTCAATCGGATATTAACTTTGGCCTCTAGAGTGTCCAAAAGATTTTTTGAAGTGATCAAGGGCCATAACTCTGGTAGTTATTATTGGAAATCGCTGAAAAACAATAGGCTTCTTCGTCTCATGACCTTAAACACTGTGTATAAATTTAAAGTCAATCGGATATTAACTTTAACGCACAGGCGGATGAACGGACGGACCAACGGACGGGTGCGACGACAATATACGACACATTTCAATGTGGGCGTATAAAAATCCATCAAAAATATTAGCCTGCGTCGTTTTTTCCCACATTTTTTTGCTTCAAGCAGCAAAATTTTTAAAATGGAAACCCAAATCAGACGATGTTGAATACCAGCCACAATCGGTAGATCAAAAGCGACCTTAACTTTATATTTTATTTACTTATTAACATAATTCTAGGGCTAATTGGTCAATATCGTTCATTATAAAGCTTGTTTCTTCACTTAACTTAGTCACAATATGACCTTGCTTTTATCAATCGCGAGCACCAATTAACAATGCTCATCCTCTTTAACTTGAAGCGACAAATGCGTTAACACAGTTAAAACAACATGATCGACACCGATCATTCACAAATTGACACAAGACCGTCTTCTTTATTCCGGTAGCCTACTTGCAGGAACTAGTGAAGTTGTAATCAACAAGTATGTGTGCTTTTTCAATGTTCTAAAATAAGGGGCCAACAGTGAATTATTACAGACATACACAATATGTAATGTATTTGAACTCCAGATAAGAAGTGAAAAGGAATGTTCTAACACAATCAGCTACCCTCATTTGTGAAATTCCTATGAATGACTACCATTTATGTTCAAAATAAAACTTATAAATAATATTAGAAATTTTGTATTACAGTACTAACACTTTCGATTTTGTTTTAGAAATACAGAAAATATTGATATGAATGCTTACCTCATCAACTGCATTACAACTGACTGAACAATACCGCCAAGTTCTGTACAGTCTAAATTTCCAGGTGGCATCTAATCTCAGTTTATGTACTTTAACCGGCGACGTCACTTTTTTTTTTATCCAACTTACAATAATCATCCTGTAAAATAGAATTGTTCCAAATTAAAATCTGTTCGTGAAATCTGTTTCTGGATATTGCGCAACAATTCATTCCACTTGGGATTGCTCTTGGTGCATGAAAGTGTTCACATGGGATTAATTATAGTGAATAAACAGCCAGGTTTTCACACTTGATTTGAAGATGGACAATGTTTCACATTTTCGAATTGAAGGTTGTAGCAAATTCCAGAGAGTTGATGCATTATACTTTAAAATCCTTGAAACAAATTTCTTCATCTTGTAAACTGGTACATCTAATAATAATTTACTCACAGATCTCAGTGACCTATTTGGTTTGTAGTGTGTCAAGAGATTCTGAAGATATCGTGGTGCCGTTTAATTTAATGTCTCATAAGTCAGTGTTAATATAGTTTAAATGTAGTCCAGTCAAACAAATATTAAACCTCCCTTGAAATAAATGATTAAACATACATTATGTAGACCCATGGATTTAATTATAAATGGCATCGTGAGCGGAGATTAACCGTTACGTTGACGTCATACTTCATGATCAAGTCTAAATGATAGAATGTATCAAGTAAGGCAGATGTTGAGCAATGCAATAACAAATGACATCTAAACTATTCAAAGTGCAATAAACTAAACAGAGATAATGACAAATTATACAATTCCTGGAGACCGTGCGATGACTAATACAGACGGACAGGTCTTCTGTCTTAATAAAAAATATTTTTATTTCCACAATATAGGCTCAACGCCACTGGTGTATACATATAGATTTATCATAATTGTATTATAATACTAGACCTGCATGCAGGAATGACGGGTTTCACTGGTGCCACGTTACCCTTAAACATGTCACTTCCGGTGCCAAGTTACCCTTGAACATATGTCACTTCTGGTACCAACGAAACCACTAAACAGGTTTCCAAATTAACATTGCACACAAATAAAATGGACGCAGAATCAACCAAATCCAGCAATATCAATTCATTTTATACATTTGTTACTTGTAAATGATCTTGACAAAATTAAATTACTCCCGTTGTTATGAAAATGTTCAATTAGTCTTATGAAATCAGAAATGGCATACGATATCATATAGTGAAAGTTTTATGTAAATCGAATAATAATTGTCACTTTTAAAGACCAAAAAACTTGAAAAGTGACTTGCAGAAAATCGGCTATTTCTCGGCAACCGTACAAGTTAGAAACCATTTTGTGATATCTGTATGATCGTATGGCTTCATTCTATTTGTTGATTGGCATCAAATACCATAATTTGAAAAAGATTTCAAAACAGACTCTTTTGAATAAAATATCTGTTTTGAAGGCTAAAAATACAGTTTTTGCCAAAATGACGTTACTTCCGGTGATAAGGAAAATTTTAAATTACTTGTATGAAATCCCGAATGGCATTAGGTATAACATGGTGTAGCGTTTATGAAAATCGAATAATAATTGACACTTTTATGGCCCCAAAACCTTCAAAAGTGACCTGTAGAAAACCGCCTATTTCTCAGCAACCGAACAAGTTAGAAACAATTTTATGATATCTATATGACCATATGAGTTGTGTTTATATGTGAATTTAAACCAAAAGTTAAAATTATTAATACATATTAAGTAATTCTTGGTTGAATAAAACTTTGATTTAAAAAGTTTAAAATGCAGTTTTTGAATCAAATGATGTCACTTTTATAAAAATCCAATAATAATTGACTATATTACAGGCAAAATAACGAAAACAGTGACTTATGCAGAACTGCCCATTTCTTGGCAACTGCTTATATTACAAACTAATTTTAACATACATTTTCTTCGTATGGATTATAGCTACAAGTTTATAAAAGTTATGTAAAAATATTTTAAAATCTGAAAAGCCTGAATGGGTTGTAAATAGGTCAATTTTACGCCTTTTTTCACCTCTTAATCCAATTTGCAAGAAAATGAAATAGAAATTAAAAAAACTGCTTCCGCCATTTTTTGCGCCTTGAAAGGACACACTCTTTGAGTCATATAATTTTTCAAAAAAATAATATTTGTTTTTGAAGATCGTAAATAACTGTCAAAATTGTAGTTTTTGGTAAAATTATGCCACTTCCGGTGCCGACAGATAACACTATCGTAACAAAAAAAATGACAATTGAGACAACGAAGCATATGAACTTTGTTTTATACAAATCGAACAATAACAAAATAATCTAGGACTGAAAAACTGAATTAGCCAACGGCGGCCAAGGAAAATTACTGAGACAAAAATTTTTAACATTTTCTGTTTTAACAGTTTAATGTGCACGGTACTTTAATTACCAACCGATTATTACAAAACTTTTGAAAATAAGCTCCAACTGACCAGCTTAATCGTATGCAATAAACGTTTTGCCTGAATTGAAAGTTCTTCACGGAAAAAGTTCACCTCGATTTCCCGGCGTGGTTCCCCTTGTCAGTGAGGCAGAACGGAGGGCCTGACAAGCACAGCTGTCTAGCCCTTCGGATGGGACGAAAAACCAAGGTCCCGTGTACACATTGGAGTGCACGTAAAATATCCCTAAGCAGTTGGAATTCGATACTGTTGAATAAACTCTATACGATGACTAAATGTGTAGATTGTAGTCACCCACACTGCATGTTTCGCTTAACAATGAAAGGGTGCCGTTTTCAATGTTCGATCCTTTTGTTCTTCTACTCCTGATATGTTGGACTGTTGATCGATGGTTTCATATAAAAGACTACCAATAAGACTCTTTGTAGAAGAAGTTCCCAAAAAATAGTATGTTGACTTTACGAGAAAGACCTCTAAACATGCTCCAAATTGTAAAAATACGACTTTTTGGATTTTCAATCTCTTTTTTTCGGCTATCCCTGATATTTAAAAAAAATGATACAATGATTTCACACAACAGGCTAGCTATTAGACTCTCTATTGACAAAAGTTTCACCGCCCTCCCTTCCTTATAACCGAAGTTAGCGTGCCCTAAAGAATCAACAAATCAGCATGCTTATCTCTGCTTACCCTAAGCAGAAAATGCTCATCTGAGAACTCAATCATAACATTGACCTAGTGAACGTCTACAACAAGTTTGAACATTCTAGCTTAATTAGAATGAGAGTTATTGTGCTCCAAAGTCTCGGCCCTTCAAATTGCTTCTATTTTTCATTTTCAATTCAAAATGGTGACTCCCGGTTGACCTAAACCAGAATTGTATTCGCGACATTTTTTAGGCCTTCCTACAAGGTTGTTTAAGTGGCATTTAGTAACTGGATGAGGATAACACATGACACAATTATATGGAATACAAGTTACTTAAAGAATTTATTTCAGCGACGTTTCGACGAGGGTTCTCCCGTCTTTATCAAGCTAAGAATGACAATCATAGCACAAATGAAGATATATATACAGAATATGAAACAAAGGAAAACATTTATATACAATGAGAGATAATCAGTTGAAACCATCAAAGGGATAGGAAGCCATAAGGGTGGGAATAAGTGGGCTATGACTAAGAAAACATCAAAAAATGAAGACCACTCGATTGGGGTGACTATGCTAACACTGAAGCCATAATGTAATATGTATAGGGAAGCCCTGTTAATTAGTGAAGCATAATGATTAAATGATATAATAACACAAAAATTAGGAGAGTGAATATACATAAATCTTCTCTAAGACAACTCATGTTTTAAACACATTAAATAATTGTAAACATTTATAGTGTAAAGCATGTAAATAAAAGCCATATGAGAAATATGAATATTTTAGATTAACAACAATATGAGGTACATGTAAAACATTTTTTTTAAACAATTTGGGGAGTAAAGTAATAATTAAGAATAGAATGAGATAATGTGAACGATATGTAAAAAACTTTATGAAACAAAGTGAATTTTCCGAAATTTATAGAGCAATAGGAAAAATATATACGATCCTAAGTCTGGGAATGAATAGTCCAGGATCACGGTTGAGTTCCGGCTGGTGCCTTTTTATGTTGATGGCTTCTAAGAGTTTCCTTGTCTTTTTGTTGTGTTGATTGGTTGTCAGTGTCTTGATTTCATCCCAATTAATTTTGTGACGACCGTTGTTGCTGAGATGTTGGGCTATTGCAGAAGTATTGTTGGCTGCTAGGGATTGGTGTTCTTTAATACGGGCATTTAACGGGCGTTTCGTTTCTCCTATATAAATGCTGCCACACGTACAAGAAACTTTGTAGACACATCCTTTAGGTTGTTGTGGGTTGGTTGGGTTCATTTTTCCATTGGCTCGCAGTAGGTCTTTCAAGGTACTGTTACTGGAAAAGATTGTGTCAATACCTGCTTGTTTCAGGATCCTTCTTATGTGGTAGGATGAACTGCCGTTAAATGGTATGCTAACCCGAATGGGTGAAGGTTCTGTTCTTGCTGTCTTAATTCCACCATAACGTCCAGGGACTCTGGCATTAAGACAGCAAGAACAGAACCTTCACCCATTCGGGTTAGCATACCATTTAACGGCAAGGGGAGATAAGTTAGAAAATTTCTAAAGTCATTTTTCAAGTCGCATCATTAAGGTCTACTTACATATTAAATTTCATGAAAATCGTACAACTACTAAAGAAGTTGTCGAGTTGGTGTAAACTTCCGGTTCGAAATCACAGCGACGAATTTTCGAAATTCGAAAAATCCGAAATTGCAGATTTGAAGTAAATGTCTTAGGATACTCAAAGAAAAAAGAATTAGTAAAATAGATCAAATAGTCACAAAGTTACAGCATTGTAGGTCAAATGCATTCGTTCGTAAAATTCGGTGATTTCGGATTCGTAAAACGTTTTGAAAATACATTTAATCAAGGTTCGCACCCCATTTTTGGGGGGGTAGGTCAAAATTTCAGAAAGATCCTATGGATAGATTCTGAGAAATCCGATTTGCAGAAAACACACAAAAAAAAAAATAATAACTAGATCTGCTACTGTCCCGTGCAGATATGAAAGCTTTCATATTCATCGTCACGTGTCATCGATTATATCAAGTATCTCAAATAAAAGGATAAAAATAACAAACTATTAAAATTGGTCTAAAACTCGCGAAGTTACAAGTCTAAATATAGTATGAAACATTGAGTAATCTTTAAACTAAAGGGAAATAACTGAAACTTGCATAGCTGTAATCGGGCTTCCAAGATATGTTATATAATTATGGTTTCCAATATGTTCGGTTATAAGTAGGAAATCGTGACGACTTCTTAAGCATGTTTTAAACAAAGGGTCATAGACTGCAATATACAAGAATGGCACTCTGCAATAAAAAAACTGGCCAAAGCAAGATTTCTATGCAGAAATTAAATAATTGCTAGAACCAGAAAAATATTTATCCACTATAATAAATAAGCAACATAGAGAAAATGAAATGAAATTGAATGAGGTTTAACGTCCTACTGTTCTGCTCCTACAATGGGCTAATGAAGACGGGCATACGCCATAAAGTGTGCAATGAGGGAAATTTTACCCGGGCAGCGGCGTTACGGCCTACGAGATTGGACAGGCGACCATACTCCTTGTCACGTACAACCAAGAAATCGAAACAACGTCAGTTGACTCAATGACAGACGTTATGATACAGAGCGCACGTGCTAACCATTCAGCCACCCAACCTCCCTAAAATAGGCAAATTGCTGACCTACAGCGAGAAACATTTCAACCGGGCCAAATTTTCTATTTTAACAGTTTAATTTGCACGGTACCTTTAGTTATCAATCGAATATTACAAAACTTTTAAAAATAAGCTCCCCCTGACCAGCTTAATCGTTCGCAATAAACGTTTGCCCCTTAAAATCGGCAAATTGCTGACTTTAAAGTGAGAAACATTACAACCGGGCGAAATTTTCTGTTTTATCACTTTTACAGTACCGATTATAACAAAACTTTAAAAATAAAAGAGAAAGAGAGAAATGCGGCCTAACATCCATTCGACACAAACTAGGTCATTTCCGGACTAACATATGTTTTTTAATTTTATTTAAAAACTCCCCTTGCGCGTATTGTTCTTTAGCCGTTGGGAGGAAACCGAAGAACACGGAGAAAACCCACGAGGTTGGACATCATACACCATGTTACGTGCAACCTGGAGATCAAAACGACGCCCGTTGACTCAATGACAGACGTTACGATACAGCCCGCACATACTAACCATTCAGTCTCCCTGAATTCGGAAAATTGCTGACTTATAGCAAGAAACATTTCAACCGGGCGAAATTTTCTGTTTTAACAGTTTAATGTGCACTGTACTTTAATTACCAACCGATTATTACAAAACTTTTGAAAATAAGCTCCAACTGACCAGCTTAATCGTATGCAATAAACGTTTTGCCTGAATTGAAAGTTCTGCAACGGAGAAAGTTCATCTCGATTTCCCGGCGTGGTTCCCCTTGTCAGTGAGGCAGAACGGAGGGCGTGACAAGCACAGCTGTCTAGTCGTTCGGATGGGACGAAAAACCAAGGTCCCGTGTACACATTGGAGTGCACGTAAAATATCCCTAAGCAGTTGGAATTCGATACTGTTGAATAAACTCTATACGATGACTAAATGTGTAGATTGTAGTCACCCACACTGCATGTTTCGCTTAACAATGAAAGGGTGCCGTTTTCAATGTTCGATCCTTTTGTTCTTCTACTCCTGATATGTTGGACTGTTGATCGATGGTTTCATATAAAAGACTACCAATAAGACTCTTTGTAGAAGAAGTTCCCAAAAAATAGTATGTTGACTTTACGAGAAAGACCTCTAAACATGCTCCAAATTGTAAAAATACGACTTTTTGGATTTTCAATCTCTTTTTTTCGGCTATCCCTGATATTTAAAAAAAATGATACAATGATTTCACACAACAGGCTAGCTATTAGACTCTCTATTGACAAAAGTTTCACCGCCCTCCCTTCCTTATAACCGAAGTTAGCGTGCCCTAAAGAATCAACAAATCAGCATGCTTATCTCTGCTTACCCTAAGCAGAAAATGCTCATCTGAGAACTCAATCATAACATTGACCTAGTGAACGTCTACAACAAGTTTGAACATTCTAGCTTAATTAGAATGAGAGTTATTGTGCTCCAAAGTCTCGGCCCTTCAAATTGCTTCTATTTTTCATTTTCAATTCAAAATGGTGACTCCCGGTTGACCTAAACCAGAATTGTATTCGCGACATTTTTTAGGCCTTCCTACAAGGTTGTTTAAGTGGCATTTAGTAACTGGATGAGGATAACACATGACACAATTATATGGAATACAAGTTACTTAAAGAATTTATTTCAGCGACGTTTCGACGAGGGTTCTCCCGTCTTTATCAAGCTAAGAATGACAATCATAGCACAAATGAAGATATATATACAGAATATGAAACAAAGGAAAACATTTATATACAATGAGAGATAATCAGTTGAAACCATCAAAGGGATAGGAAGCCATAAGGGTGGGAATAAGTGGGCTATGACTAAGAAAACATCAAAAAATGAAGACCACTCGATTGGGGTGACTATGCTAACACTGAAGCCATAATGTAATATGTATAGGGAAGCCCTGTTAATTAGTGAAGCATAATGATTAAATGATATAATAACACAAAAATTAGGAGAGTGAATATACATAAATCTTCTCTAAGACAACTCATGTTTTAAACACATTAAATAATTGTAAACATTTATAGTGTAAAGCATGTAAATAAAAGCCATATGAGAAATATGAATATTTTAGATTAACAACAATATGAGGTACATGTAAAACATTTTTTTTAAACAATTTGGGGAGTAAAGTAATAATTAAGAATAGAATGAGATAATGTGAACGATATGTAAAAAACTTTATGAAACAAAGTGAATTTTCCGAAATTTATAGAGCAATAGGAAAAATATATACGATCCTAAGTCTGGGAATGAATAGTCCAGGATCACGGTTGAGTTCCGGCTGGTGCCTTTTTATGTTGATGGCTTCTAAGAGTTTCCTTGTCTTTTTGTTGTGTTGATTGGTTGTCAGTGTCTTGATTTCATCCCAATTAATTTTGTGACGACCGTTGTTGCTGAGATGTTGGGCTATTGCAGAAGTATTGTTGGCTGCTAGGGATTGGTGTTCTTTAATACGGGCATTTAACGGGCGTTTCGTTTCTCCTATATAAATGCTGCCACACGTACAAGAAACTTTGTAGACACATCCTTTAGGTTGTTGTGGGTTGGTTGGGTTCATTTTTCCATTGGCTCGCAGTAGGTCTTTCAAGGTACTGTTACTGGAAAAGATTGTGTCAATACCTGCTTGTTTCAGGATCCTTCTTATGTGGTAGGATGAACTGCCGTTAAATGGTATGCTAACCCGAATGGGTGAAGGTTCTGTTCTTGCTGTCTTAATTCCACCATAACGTCCAGGGACTCTGGCATTAAGACAGCAAGAACAGAACCTTCACCCATTCGGGTTAGCATACCATTTAACGGCAAGGGGAGATAAGTTAGAAAATTTCTAAAGTCATTTTTCAAGTCGCATCATTAAGGTCTACTTACATATTAAATTTCATGAAAATCGTACAACTACTAAAGAAGTTGTCGAGTTGGTGTAAACTTCCGGTTCGAAATCACAGCGACGAATTTTCGAAATTCGAAAAATCCGAAATTGCAGATTTGAAGTAAATGTCTTAGGATACTCAAAGAAAAAAGAATTAGTAAAATAGATCAAATAGTCACAAAGTTACAGCATTGTAGGTCAAATGCATTCGTTCGTAAAATTCGGTGATTTCGGATTCGTAAAACGTTTTGAAAATACATTTAATCAAGGTTCGCACCCCATTTTTGGGGGGGTAGGTCAAAATTTCAGAAAGATCCTATGGATAGATTCTGAGAAATCCGATTTGCAGAAAACACACAAAAAAAAAAATAATAACTAGATCTGCTACTGTCCCGTGCAGATATGAAAGCTTTCATATTCATCGTCACGTGTCATCGATTATATCAAGTATCTCAAATAAAAGGATAAAAATAACAAACTATTAAAATTGGTCTAAAACTCGCGAAGTTACAAGTCTAAATATAGTATGAAACATTGAGTAATCTTTAAACTAAAGGGAAATAACTGAAACTTGCATAGCTGTAATCGGGCTTCCAAGATATGTTATATAATTATGGTTTCCAATATGTTCGGTTATAAGTAGGAAATCGTGACGACT
Source organism: Patella depressa (assembly GCA_948474765.1). Taxonomy (NCBI): domain Eukaryota; kingdom Metazoa; phylum Mollusca; class Gastropoda; family Patellidae; genus Patella; species Patella depressa. The sequence goes on along the minus strand of OX419723.1, from coordinate 1,886,167 downwards.
TCTTAAGCATGTTTTAAACAAAGGGTCATAGACTGCAATATACAAGAATGGCACTCTGCAATAAAAAAACTGGCCAAAGCAAGATTTCTATGCAGAAATTAAATAATTGCTAGAACCAGAAAAATATTTATCCACTATAATAAATAAGCAACATAGAGAAAATGAAATGAAATTGAATGAGGTTTAACGTCCTACTGTTCTGCTCCTACAATGGGCTAATGAAGACGGGCATACGCCATAAAGTGTGCAATGAGGGAAATTTTACCCGGGCAGCGGCGTTACGGCCTACGAGATTGGACAGGCGACCATACTCCTTGTCACGTACAACCAAGAAATCGAAACAACGTCAGTTGACTCAATGACAGACGTTATGATACAGAGCGCACGTGCTAACCATTCAGCCACCCAACCTCCCTAAAATAGGCAAATTGCTGACCTACAGCGAGAAACATTTCAACCGGGCCAAATTTTCTATTTTAACAGTTTAATTTGCACGGTACCTTTAGTTATCAATCGAATATTACAAAACTTTTAAAAATAAGCTCCCCCTGACCAGCTTAATCGTTCGCAATAAACGTTTGCCCCTTAAAATCGGCAAATTGCTGACTTTAAAGTGAGAAACATTACAACCGGGCGAAATTTTCTGTTTTATCACTTTTACAGTACCGATTATAACAAAACTTTAAAAATAAAAGAGAAAGAGAGAAATGCGGCCTAACATCCATTCGACACAAACTAGGTCATTTCCGGACTAACATATGTTTTTTAATTTTATTTAAAAACTCCCCTTGCGCGTATTGTTCTTTAGCCGTTGGGAGGAAACCGAAGAACACGGAGAAAACCCACGAGGTTGGACATCATACACCATGTTACGTGCAACCTGGAGATCAAAACGACGCCCGTTGACTCAATGACAGACGTTACGATACAGCCCGCACATACTAACCATTCAGTCTCCCTGAATTCGGAAAATTGCTGACTTATAGCAAGAAACATTTCAACCGGGCGAAATTTTCTGTTTTAACAGTTTAATGTGCACTGTACTTTAATTACCAACCGATTATTACAAAACTTTTGAAAATAAGCTCCAACTGACCAGCTTAATCGTATGCAATAAACGTTTTGCCTGAATTGAAAGTTCTGCAACGGAGAAAGTTCATCTCGATTTCCCGGCGTGGTTCCCCTTGTCAGTGAGGCAGAACGGAGGGCGTGACAAGCACAGCTGTCTAGTCGTTCGGATGGGACGAAAAACCAAGGTCCCGTGTACACATTGGAGTGCACGTAAATATCCCTAAGCAGTTGGAATTCGATACTGTTGAATAGGCTCTATACGATGACTAAATGTGTAGATTGTAGTCACCCACACTGCATGTTTCGCTTAACAATGAAAGGGTGCCGTTTTCAATGTTCGATCCTTTTGTTCTTCTACTCCTGATATGTTGAACTGTTGATCAATGGTTTCATATAAAAGACTACCAATAAGACTCTTTGTAGAAGAAGTTCCCCAAAAATAGTATGTTGACTTTACGAGAAAGACCTCTCTAAACATGCTCCAAATTGTAAAAATACGACTTTTTGGATTTTCAATCTCTTTTTTTCGGCTATGCCTGATATTTAAAAAAAATGATACAATGATTTCACACAACAGGCTAGCTATTAGACTCTCTATTGACAAAAGTTTCACCGCCCTCCCTTCATTATAACCGAAGTTATCGTGCCCTAAAGAATCAACAAATCAGCATGCTTATCTCTGCTTACCCTAAGCAGAAAATGCTCATCTTTGAACTCAATCATAACATTGACCCATTAAACGTCTACACCAAGATTGAACATTCTAGCTTAATTAGAAGGGGAGTAATTGTGTTCCAAAGTCCCGACCCTTTAAATTGCTTCTATTTTTCATTTTCAATTCAAAATGGTGACTATCACGTGACCTAAATCGAAATTCTGATCCGACAGATATTTAGGCATTCCTTCAAGGATTCCGAAAATATAATTCCCGAGTCTGTAAGTAAAATAGCAAAAAAGCCTTTTTGATTTTTCACTTTTAAAGATGGTGGCACTTCCGGTTCGATCGACAAACTCCATATTTTGTGTACGAATCAGTACTTACTTCTCTAGTATCCAAGAAAAAAATTAGGTCATTCTGACCTATATTTCTTTGATTTTTTTGAAAAATTTGATCCTTAATTTCGTCAAGGGGAGATAATTTAGAAAATGTCTAATTATAGTTTTGAAGTCACATCGGTAAGATCTATTTATATACTAAATTTCATGAAAATCGTACAACTATTAAAGAAGTTGTCAAATTGGTCTAAACTTCCGGTTCGAAATCACAGCGACGAATTTTCAAAATTCGAAAATGTGAAACTGTAGATGAAAATGATTTTTTTCAAGGTATTCAAAGAAAAAAGAATTAGTAAAATCGGTCAAAAAATAACAAAGTTAAGACTATGCATTGTCAGTTTTTTCGTTCGTAAAATTCGGTGATTTCGGATTCGTAAAACGTTTTGAAAATATATTTAAACAACGTTCGCACCCCATTTTTTGGGGGGTAGGTCAAAGTTTCAGAAAGATCCCATGGTTAGATTCTGAGAAATCTGATTTGCAGAAAATACACAAAAAAAAAAATAATAATAATCTTAACAGAAACAATAAGCTTTCATATGTAATATGAAAGCTTAATAATAACTAGATCTGCTACTGTCCCATGCAGATATGAAAGCTTTCATATTCATCGTCACGTGTCATCGATTATATCAAGTATCTCAAATAAAAGGATAAGAATAACAAACTATCAAAATTGGTCAAAAACTCGCGAAGTTACAAGTCTAAATATAGTATGAAACATTGAGTAATCTGAAAACTAAAGGGAAATAACTGATACTTGTGTTGCTGTAATCGGGATGACTCCCGACTTCAAAACTTTCAGAAAAATGAAATGAAAATGGTAAGAAAACATCGAAAAATTAAATGAGATAACTTTGAACAAAACTAAAACTTTTTGAATCAGGTTGAACTCAATTGTTTGAATATGTACGTTAAATATGTAGATTTGGAAAATCATAAAGACATAATATCAAAATCGGTCAAAAACTCACAAAGTTACAAATTTAAATGTAGTGAGAAACATTGCACTCGGGCAAAAAAATAATCTTTAAACTAAAGGGAAATAACTGAAACTTGTATAGCTGTAATCGGGCTTCCAAGATATGTTATATAATTATGGTTTCCAATATGTTTGGTTATAAGTAGGAAATCGTGACGACTTCTTAAGCATGTTTTAAACAAAGGGTCATAGACTGCAATATACAAGAATGGCACTCTGCAATAAAAAAAACTGGCCAGAGATTTCTATGCAGAAATTAAATAATTGCTAGAACCAGAAAAACATTTATCCACTATAATAAATAAGCAACATAGAGAAAATGAAATTGAATGGGGTTTAACGTCCTACTGTTCTGCTCCTACAATGGGCTAATGAAGACGGGCATACGCCATAAAGTGTGCAATGAGGGAAATTTTACCCGGGCAGCGGCGTTACGGCCTACGAGGTTGGTAAGGCGACCATACTCCTTGTCACGTACAACCAAGAAATCGAAACAAGGCCAGTTGACTCAATGACAGACGTTATGATACAGAGCGCACGTGCTAACCATTCAGCCACGCAACCTCCCTAAAATCGGCAAATTGCTGACCTACAGCGAGAAACATTTCAACCGGGCCAAATTTTCTATTTTAACAGTTTAATTTGCACGGTACCTTTAGTTATCAACCGAATATTACAAAACTTTTAAAAATAAGCTCCCCCTGACCAGCTTAATCGTTCGCAATAAACGTTTGCCCCTTAAAATCGACAAATTGCTGACTTTAAAGTGAGAAACATTACAACCGGTCCAAATTTTCTGTTTTATCACTTTAACAGTACCTTTGATTACCAACCGATTATTACAAAACTTTAAAAAGAGAAAGAGAGAAATGCGGCCTAACGTCCATTCGACACAAACTAGGTCATTTTGGGACTAACATATGTTTTTTTAATTTTATTTAAAAACTCCCCTTGCACGTACTGGTCTTTAGCCGTTGGGAGGAAACCGAAGAACACGGAGAAAACCCACGAGGTTGGACATCATACACCATGTCACGTGCAACCTGGAGATCGAAACGACGCCCGTTGACTCAATGACAAACGTTTCGATACAGCGAGCACATGCTAACCATTTAGCCATCCAGTCTCCCTGAATTCGGAAAATTGCTGACTTATAGCAAGAAACATTTCAACCGGGCGAAATTTTCTGTTTTAACAGTTTAATGTGCACGGTACTTTAATTACCAACCGATTATTACAAAACTTTTGAAAATAAGCTCCAACTGACCAGCTTAATCGTATGCAATAGACGTTTTGCCTGAATTGAAAGTTCTGCACGGAAAAAGTTCATCTCGATTTCCCGGCGTGGTTCCCCTTGTCAGTGACAAAACTCACAAAGTTACAAATTTAAATGTAGTGAGAAACCTTGCACCCGGGCAAAAAAATAATCTTTAAACTAAAGGGAAATAACTGAAACTTGTATAGCTGTAATCAGGCTTCCAAGATATGTTATATAATTATGGTTTCCAATATGTTCGGTTATAAGTAGGAAATCGTGACGACTTCTTAAAGTTGGGTTCCCAGATAAGTATTTATCGGGTGGTCATTGCCTATAAAAGTATGGCAGTTTTGGTATATATGGAAAGAAGAGATATCCAATCTTACTAGAAAAATACTGGATTCCCTGAAAAACACTCGTGGAGCGTAAACAGGACAAAAATGTAAGGGGTTCCCTTAATAGTCAACCCGACGAATAAGGGTACCTGCACCCTTGGCGTTGAAGGCTGCACGCGAACTTGAGTGATTTGTGTACATTTTGAAAAACTTTATGAAGAGTTAGACATACAACAATTTCTGGGGTAAAAATCACGGAAAAAGACGCATGCAGTGGATAATCCGAGAATTTAATTAGGATTCTATATTTGTAGTAAATAGTCAGCGCTTACAGACAACATCGTCTTGTGTATGCAATGCATTCTCCCCTGTCGTCTGCCACCGTTGCCATTGGTTACGGCGAGGGGTAATCGCCTGACGCAAACATGGTCTCTTTCGATAGATTTTTATAGCAGGCTATTCTCATCAATAAAAATGTTATGAGAACGATTTGAAGCAAAATTATGATAAGATAATTAGTTTGAATATGTTTTTAATTCTAATATATCATCAAATCACCCAGTTTGTATCCGGGAACCCAACTTTAAGCATATTTTAAACAAAGGGTCATAGACTGCAATATACAAGAATGGCACTCTGCAATAAAAAAAATGGCCAAAGCAAGATTTCTATGCAGAAATTAAATAATTGCTAGAACTTAAATAAGCAACATAGAGAAAATGAAATGTTATTGAATGGGGTTTAACGTCCTACTGTTCTGCTCCTACAATGGGCTAATGAAGACGGGCATACGCCATCAAGTGTGCAATGAGGGAAATTTTACCCGGGCAGCGGCGTTACGGCCTACGAGGTTGGACAGGCGACCATACTCCTTGTCACGCACAACCAAGAAATCGAAACAACGCCAGTTGACTCAATGACAGACGTTATGATACAGAGCGCACGTGCTAACCATTCAGCCACGCAACCTCCCTAAAATCGGCAAATTGCTGACCTACAGCGAGAAACATTTCAACCGGGCCAAATTTTCTATTTTAACATTTTAATTTGCACGGTACCTTTAGTTATCAACCGAGTATTACAAAACTTTTAAAAATAAGCTCCCCCTGACCACCTTAATTGTTCGCAATAAACGTTTGCCCCTTAAAATCGACAAATTGCTGACTTTAAAGTGAGAAACATTACAACCGGGCCAAATTTTCAGTTTTATCACTTTTACAGTACCTTTGATTACCAACCGATTATTACAAAACTTTAAAAATAAAAGAGAAAGAGAGAAATGCGGCCTAACGTCCATTCGACACAAACTAGGTCATTTCGGGACTAACATGTTTTTTTAAACTTTATTTAAAAACTCCCCTTGCGCGTACTGGTCTTAAGCCGTTGGGAGGAAATCGAAGAACACGGAGAAAACCCACGAGGTTGGACATCATACACCATGTCACGTGCAACCTGGAGATCGAAACGACGCCCGTTGACTCAATGACAGACGTTACGATACAGCGCGCACATGCTAACCATTCAGCCTCCCTGAATTCGGAAAATTGCTGACTTATAGCAAGAAACATTTCAACCGGGCGAAATTTTCTGTTTTAACAGTTTAATGTGCACGGTACTTTAATTACCAACCGATTATTACAAAACTTTTGAAAATAAGCTCCAACTGACCAGCTTAATCGTATGCAATAAACGTTTTGCCTGAATTGAAAGTTCTGCACGGAGAAAGTTCATCTCGATTTCCCGGCGTGGTTCCCCTTGTCAGTGAGGCAGAACGGAGGGCCTGACAAGCACAGCTGTATAGTCGTTCGGATGGGACGAAAAACCAAGGTCCCGTGTACACATTGGAGTGCACGTAAAATATCCCTAAGCAGTTGGAATTCGATACTGTTGAATAAGCTCTATACGATGACTAAATGTGTAGATTGTAGTCACCCACACTGCATGTTTCGCTTAACATTGAAAGGGTGCCGTATTCAATGTTCGATCCTTTTGTTCTTCTACTCCTGATATGTTGGACTGTTGATCGATGGTTTCATATAAAAGACTACCAATAAGACTCTTTGTAGAAGAAGTTCCCCAAAAATAGTATGTTGACTTTACGAGAAAGACCTGTAAACATGCTCCAAATTGTAAAAATACGACTTTTTGGATTTTCAATCTCTTTTTTTCGGCTATCCCTGATATTTAAAAAAAATGATACAATGATTTCAAACAACAGGCTAGCTATTACACTCTCTATTGACAAAAGTTTCACCGCCCTCCCTTCATTATAACCGAAGTTATCGTGCCCTAAAGAATCAACAAATCAGCATGCTTATCTCTGCTTACCCTAAGCAGAAAATGCTCATCTTTGAACTCAATCATGACATTGACCTAGAGAACGTCTACACCAAGTTTGAACATTCTAGCTTAATTAGAAGGAGAGTTATTGTATTCCAAAGTCCCGGTCCTTCAAATTGCTTCTATTTTTCATTTTCAATTCAAAATGGTGACCATCACGTGACCGAAATCAAAATTCGGATCCGACAGATATTTAGGCATTCCTTCAAGGATTCTGAAAATATAACTCCCGAGTCTGTAAGAAAAATAGCAAAAAAGCCTTTTTGATTTTTCACGTTTAAAGATGGTGGCACTTCCGGTTCGATCGACAAACTCCATATTTTGTGTACGAATTAGTAATTACTTCTCTAGTATTCAAAAAAAAAATTAGGTCATTCTGACCTATATTTCGACGATTTTTTTGAAAACTTTGATCCTTAATTTCACAAAGGGGAGATAATTTAGAAAATTTCCAAGGACATCATTGAAGTTGCATTGGCAAGATCTACTAACATTCTAAATTTCACAAAAATCACACAACTATTAAAGAAGTTGTCAAATTGGTAATAACTTCCGGTTCGAAATGACAGCGACGAATTTTCGAAATTCGAAAATCCGAAATTGCAGATTTGAAGTAAATGTTTCAAGATACTCAAAGAAAAAAGAATTAGTAAAATCGGTCAAAGAATAACTATGCATTGTCAGTTTTTTCGTTCGTAAAATTCTGTGATTTCGGATTCGTAAAACGTTTTGAAAATATATTTAATCAAGATTCGCACCCCATTTTTGGGGGGGTAGGTCAAAATTTCGGAAAGATCCTATGGATAGATTCTGAGAAATCCGATTTGCAGAAAACACACAAAAAAAAAAATAATAATAATAACTTTCACAGAAACAATAAGCTTTCATATGTAATACATATGAAAGCTTAATAACTTTAACAGAAACAATAAGCTTTCATATGTAATACACTAAAATAGAAAATGGGAGTCGCGATGACTCGGTAAGTAAGACATTGGCTAACCAATGCCATATTCACACAAGATGCAGAACATTCTTTGCATATTCCTGGATATTCAAAGTGCATTCTAAAACTTCTGACTGCATTCTGAGTGTATTTCAAACATTCCCATCTTCATCAGGCCAGTTAAGGAGCAGAATAGTAGGGCGTTAAACCCCATTTCACTTCACTCGTATTTCAAATATTTGGTCCCCCCCATAGCCCTCCCCCTCCAAATATTTTGCCAACAATATTTCTTAGGAGTGTTCTTAGCCGGCCACATCCTCAGCCCCTCCAAAAAATTCTGTAGCCCCACCAAATTTTTTAGCTATGAGAACGTGGCTAAAAACGTTGAGATATACTGGTGTGTTTGTTTTTAGTGTGCGTTTATCTGAACACCTGAGTTTTATAATCGTAATATTTCTTACCCAAATGTAACTTATTATATATTTTTCTTGTGTTTTATTTTATTTTGAGATTGATGCTTACATGACCCTTTATTTTTTCTATTAATTGATTGTTGTATTTTGGGTGGGTGGGGTGTTCTCAGACAATTATAATGTTTTATGTAGATAAAATATACCCAGTATTGTTTGCTCAATGATCCCCTCGTTACTTCTTTATTTTTAGCCTGCGAGGACCAAAACACGTTCCCATTTTCCAGTTGTGCAAGAAAAATGAAATGAAATGGGATTTAACCTCCTTCTTTTCTGCTCTGACAGTGTGGTGTGAGGGAAGTTTGCCTGGGCAGTGGCCTCGCCTTATATCAAATTCCAACTGCCTAAAGTTCTTTTACGTGCCCGCCAATGTGTACACGGGACCTCCTTTTTTGTCCCATCTGAACAGCTACACTTTGTCCCTTGTCAGTTCCTCCATCAATCAACACTTACTTACTGAGCCACTGTAACTTCCTGTGCGCGAAAACAAACAATATCCTCACACTCCTGCGTAGACAAGTTTGGGGATCAGTGAACATACGAATATACGCCTAGACTAAGCGTTAGGAATCTAAGGTATACGAATTGTTATCGGGGAAACTCTGGAGAAAGTAGATGAACTTTGCTTTATATTTGTGAAAAAAATAAAATATTATGACAGTGATGTCATCGAAAGATGTGAAAACATAGAACCTATAAGAAAGTATTCTTACAATAGAGGGCTTAAATGTTGATGTAACACGAACGATTACTTGATGCCAGTTAGCTCTATGCGCAGTAGTTGAATCGTAATTTCCTCAAAGGAACAATTAAATGTTGGATAGTGTTCATAAAAGTTCAATAATGGTGTTTTTGAATTCGACGCTGCAATCGCTATCCAACCTGCGTGCGAAAATATAAGTCAAAATACACAGAAATGATAAAAAGTCGAGTATAGGTTAATAAAATATCAGGCCACCATTAATTTCCCCATTGACTTAATATGTACACATCAGTAATTTCTTACCTAGTACAAAAATAAATTTGGAAGGCAATCGAATCTGAACTACATTTTGTTTTTTTTTTTTCAAAAATGTGATCCTTAAATTTAAAATACATTATGGGAGATTAGATATGGAAAATTGCTGAAAATTACAGTCAAATTGATCCACTATGAACCAAGATTTTAGTGACTGAATATTGGGGCTAGCGTAGATCATCATTACTAAAGTCCGTAGGATGAAGAACATAGTTTCGATTATTCATTTTTCAATTTAATTATGAATGGAAGTCTAACAGAAGATCGGAACTATTTTCATTCGTAAACAACTTTATCCGCACGAAAAAAGTCAAAGACGAAATTCAAATTTTTGAAATAGTCAAATACCAAAAATTTGCTCCGTATCCCGGCTCTCCTGAAATGTATTAATTTCAGAAATAGTAGACGCATTGAACATACTATGAGCTATTGTGTTTGCTTGCAAGCCTGTAAATGTCGATTTTTCACTATTTTTCATATTCACTTCAAATTGACGACCATCAGTTGACCTAAATCAAAATTCTGCTCTGAACGTTTTTTATGCATTCCTTCAAGGATTCAGAAAATATAACTCCAATGTCTCTAAGTAATTGAGCTATACAAACTCCATTTTTTGTGTACGAATCCGTAGTCTCGTAGCTAGTATAGAAAAAAAAGATGATCTGACCTATATTTCGTTGATTTTTTTTTAAAACTTTGACCCTTGGACAGGCAACCCTACTCCTTGCCACATACAATCGGGGATTTGAAACCACAGCATCGAATGGTGTCACTTTCATGAAAATCCAATATAATTGACTCTTTAAAAGGCAAACTAGCCTGGAAAATGACTCATGCAAAATTGCCCATTTCTTGGCAACTATTCATATTACAAACTAATTTTCACATACACTCTCTTCATATGGATTATTGCTACAAGTTTATGAAAGTTGCGAAGAAATATTTTAAAATATAAAAAAGCCTAAACAAAATCAAAATTAAAAAAAGTGAGCCCGATGTTTTCTGCGCCTTACATGTCACACCCTTTCAGTCATACCAGATTTGAAAAAATAATATTTACTTTCAAAACGTGGTACCAAACTGTCAAAATTGTAGCTTTTGCTGAATTTACGTCACTTCCATTGCCGAAAGGCAACTTTACTGGTAACAAAAAAATGACATTTTGGATCACAGAGCGTATAAACTTTGTTTTATACAAATCGAAGAATAAATGATCAATCTAGGACTGAAAAACTGAAATAGTCAATGGCGGCAAAGGAAAAATACGGGGACAAAAAATCATGCCATTGTTGGTCAAATCAGATGAATTCTGATAATTGGATTGTATTAAAATCTACCTATCTATTCAAATTATACTTATAGCAAATGTAATTGGTATTATTACATATTGTAGACTGACATCCGTGTAGAGCCTTCAAGGCGCATATAAAAGAGAGAGAGAGAGAGAGAAATGGGGTTTAATGTTGACTCGACACAAACATTTTGGGACTAACATATGGTCCAATTTTATTTCAATAATTCGCTTGGGCGTAGGGGTCTTTAGCAGTGGGAGGAAAGCTGAGTGCCCGGAGGAAACCTACGAGGTTGAGAAGCTGCTCTTATCTCCATGCCACATACGATCACACCAGGGATAGAACCCTCAGCCGCAAGCCAGAGGTGACCGGCCAGCTAGAGGTCGAAGCGCGGCACTCTAGACCACTAGGCCATCCCAACCCCCCAATAAATATAACTTCATAAAAAATATTTTGCCAAATGTCATTCCTTTCGGTGATAATAAAAAATATCAAATTAGTTCTTTGAAATCATAAATGGCATAAGGCATCATGTGGTGAAAAGTTTATGAAAATCGAATAATAATTGACACTTTTATAGACTAATAATCTTGAAAATTGTCTTGTAGAAAATCGTCTATTTCTCTGCAACCGTACAAGTTGCAAACCATTTTATGATATCCATATGGTCATATGGGTTTATTCTGTTTGTTGATTGGAATCAAATATCATAATTTTAAAAAGATTACATATGGGACAGTTTTTGTCCAAATGACATAATTTCCGATGACAGTAAAAATGTTAAATGGTTTGACCTAGTCAGAATTGGTATACGTCCACATAAAAATGTGGGTGTATAAAAATCGTCTGGAGCCACTCTACTTTGTGCGACATTTTTCGGGCATCGATTATTATTTGTGAATTCAGCTGCATCAGTCTGATTGGATCATGCTTACATGGGCTAGAATAGCAGAAAACGCATTTACGGTCGTTAAATTTTCTCCGGGTGGGAAAGATCCCCAAACCCAGCGATAATTGATTGGTTGTTTGGAATTCGAGTCAGCCAGGTATGCTATATTGGATCAAATTGGAGTTGCTGTATTCACAGACAGCAATAACAGTAAAACGCGTTAAGGCAGTTAAATTTTCTCCCAACGGTCCCGTCTTTGTGGACTGTGAATGATTGATAGGAATTCGAGTCAGCCACTATAATTAGGCTATATTAGACCACATTGAAGTTACTTTGTTCACGGGGTTAAATAGCAGGAAAAAGTGTTTGCAACCGTCAAATATTCCAAAATTTTCTTTTGGGGTTTGGGGTGGCATACAAGGTAAGCTCAGCTACTTCACCTCTCGAGGAAGACCAGTGCCACTCTCTGTAAACCCAAAATCTTTTTTGGGAATTTTGGGTTCTACCTATGAACATAACTATTTTCAAAGGCATATATAAGAGCATACGAACATCCGTAGTTGATTTTGAATTTTTGACATAGGCCAGTTTGTGGGAATCACTTTTTATGCCCATAGACGAATAAATGGTTGTTTAATTTTCATAAAAAAAAATTGCAACAATCTGTGAATATTCCTTAAATGTAACCAATAGATCACTGAATATGACGTTATTCTGGCAAGAATTATATTTTTGCGAACATATATACATCAACAGATTGTAATATTCTCCACTGTCCATTACATTATCGAAACAAACCAATGTCAGGAAAATATAGTTCCTTGAATAATGAAATATTGTTATGCACAATTTCAGGATAAAAAAAATATGCGATATGTCAAGTAATGTGTAAAACAGTTATATATAACTGTAGTTATTTAAGAAACAGAATGCAGTGAATTATAAACCAATTACAAGTTTTAAAAAATATGTTCTACATTCTACATGGTAATGACTAGTATGTTAGTGAATTTCTTTTCAAGATGCATTATGTAAGAGCTACATTTTCCTATTGTAGGTCTTCCTTTTTAAACCCTAAATGTTAGGCCTACAAAATCAACTATCTAAAGTATCGGATGGTCGTTTTTTTTAATGGAGTGAAATGAATAATCAAGAATATTTTTATTATTGTAAAAATGGTAGCAATGGAAATCGAGACAGCGCTTTTCTTATCAAAAGTCCCATCATTTATAGCTTCGCTCAAAATTATGTAATTCGACTGAAGTGTCAATATTTTACTTTTTCATTATCTATTTTCAAACTAGCTTATTTTGATATCAAAAACTTACATCCCTCGGACGGAGGTCAATTAAATATTTAAGTTAGTCGGATAAACAACCATGGTTTCAGATTCTGTAAATAACTTTTTTAAACGAGTTATATATTCTACTCGACCAAAACATCCGCCTATACATCAAATTAGGGTGAAACGACTTAAAGCAAACCCAGCACCCCTTGTCCACTTCCAGATAACTAGGCCAAACATGGCTGTTTCCCGTAGTAAGATATCAACAAACCAGTTTTTCACGGGAGAACGGCCATAAAGCTTGATCTGAACTTAGTTCTCACAAGACAGAAAGCAATGGGATGACCACTCCAGGTATTTCCCGAAGTTTTAGCCATTTTAATTAAAATTTGAAGAAATGACTAGCAATTTTCGAGTTGTAGTATTACTTGGAACAGACAGTAATTATATTACCATAGTCAATAGATAAAATATTAAAGTCAGTCAAATAAATATAAATGAAATGAAATGAAATGGGGTATAATGTCCTACTCTTCTGCACATAACCTGGGCTGATTGCATACAGTGTGCTATGAGGGAAATTTTGCCCAGGCAGCGGTGCTATGGCCTACTCTTATATCAAATTCCAACTGCCAATGGTTCTTTTATGTGCACACCAATGTGTACCCGGGACCTCGTTTTTCATCCCATCCAAACGACTAGACAGCTGTCCTTGTCAGACCCTCCATTCTGCATCACTGACAAGGGGAAACCACGCTGGAAAATCAAGATGAACTTTCTCGGCCAATGCAGGGATCAAACACCCAACCTCCAGGCTAGCGAGCCAGCACCTTACCCACTTAGCCACATGGTCTCCCCAAATAAATATAAAACTTACCAAGGTTCAAAGAGGCAAGTGAGGTTTGAAATAGAAGCGGAGATGTGGTGATTTTAGTGAGTTAAAAGTGAATAGAGTTTAGACTTGCTATTGACAAGAGATTTCTGACCAGCTAAGAGATGTAACATTAAAGGAACGATACCACAAACACCAAATGCATTAAAGAGACAATAATACGACAAATACTCAAGATACAATATATACAAATATACACAAATATGCACTACCACAGAGGTATCCATGAAATTACGTAGTGTCAATATTTTGTGGAAGCAAGTTGATTTTATCTCTACATCACTTTCCCCATTGACTTCAATGTTAATTCAGGCTTCTTTGCTCACTTCCAACTTTTCCCAAAATTTTCGTTGGGCTGAATGCTTTTCACTACAGACATGAGGTTGTACACCAGAATTTTGAGATACACAACCTGATGACTCCATTATCGTTCTGCCTCAAAATCATGAATATTTACCAAAACCTGGCAGAAAATGCTAATTCAAACAATCTTCGTCCATTCTCGACCAAATAATCATGCAAATTCACTTTTAACTCACTAAAATCACCACATCTCCGCTTCTATTTCAAACCTCACTTGCCTCTCTGAACCTTGGTAAGTTTTATATCTATTTGGGGAGACCATGTGGCTAAGTGGGTAACATCAATCAACTAAAGCTGACAAAATATTCTCGGAGTTGTTTTTTTTTCATAGAAAAATTGTATGCAAATCCTTGTAGATTCGCAGCATAAGCTCTTGCAAGAATCCTTGCGCAAATCAGATTCACATGAATTTCTATCCCTGTAGCATACTGTTCTGCTCCTAACCTGGGCTAATGAAGACGGGCATACGCCATACAGTGTGCTGTGATGGAAATTTTGCCCTGACAGCAGCACTACGACCTTCTCTTATATCGAATACCAACTGCCAAGGGATCTTTTACGTGCACACCAATGTGTACACACGGCCTCAGTTTTCTGTACCATCCAATTGACTAGACAGCTGCCCTCCGTCCTGCATCAATGACAAGAGGAAACCACGCCGGAAAATCTGGATGAATTTTCTCAGCTAATGCTGAGATCGAACACCTGACCTCCAGGCTAGCGAGCCAGGATCTTATCCACTCAGCCACGTCATCCCCAAAATTAGGAAAGGAATTCAACAAATTTCCCCCTTATATATATTCAAAAGCCTGTTATTGTATATTTTTCACTATTTTTCATATTCAAGTAAAATGCTGCTCTGAAAATTTTTTAGGCAATCCTTCAAGGATTCAGAAAATATAATATATCAAAAATGCCTTTAAGATTTTTCATGTTTCAAGATGGCCGCACTTCTGTTTTGATCGCCAATTTTCATATTTTGTGTACGCATCAATAATTTCTGAGATAATACAGAAAAAAAAAGCATTCTGACCTATCTTTTTTTTAGATTTTTTCAAAAGTTTGTCCCTAAATTTCTCCCAAGAGAAGATAAGTTAGGAAACGTGTAATCATATTATTTAAGTTGCATCAATGAGAAGATATAAAAATTGAAACAGTCGAACGTGTCTACAAGCTAAAAATGTGAAGTTACAGTCTGATAATGCCAATTATGAAAGGAACTAAGATCTTTGGGAGATAAAACCTATATTTCCAGTATTGTTTTTTGAAAGTTTAAAACAGGCAGTTGCCATGCAAGATACACTCAAATTGCAAGAGATGGAAAGAGAACACGCTCACAAAAAGAAGTGATTTTTCATACAATTACGAAATTCGAACTTCACCTTCACTGAAGTGAGACGGTGATATACTTAAACATTTTTAAAAATGAATATAAATTGTGACTTCTAGCTGTTCCTCAAGCTAAAATGCAATTTAGAAAACAATCAGGAGCCATATACAGGAATTATCAAAAGGAAAAAAGATCTTGAAGATATAAACATAAATTCAAAATTTCATCAAAATCGGATGAGAGTTGTGTCCTCTGGAGAGTTCACAACCTTGATATGTCATATTATTACACTACTTGTGTACAATGGAGCGGACATTTTTCTCCGGCAGTTTGGCTCCAATTTTCACAAACTTCTGACTGAATCCTCATTAGGGTGTAACGGTGATATATTTTAATGTTTATTAAATCCAATAACAATTGTATCATCTTGAGGGACCACAAGCGATAAATGTGATTTTTCATACAATCAGGCCATAATTCAGAAAGCTACGGTCTGACACGTGCGAATATCGAAAGAAACCAAAATCTCTTGGTTAAAATCATACATTACAAGTTTCAGCAAAATCGGACACAAAAGCACAGTATATACATGTAGTTGGTATTTTGATTTTGTTTTCTTAATCTAATTTTACATAACCTGAGCACATATTAGCATGGATTAGGCTGTGAAGTAGTGTGAAGTCTAACGAGTGCTGAAAATTAATAGGGTTATTCCTCCCATGACCCAAATGCTGCATACTATTTTGAAGAAAATCGGATCAAAACTGTAGCCTTTAATTCATTGGTAAGATGTTCTGCAAAGGGAAGGTAAAATCCAGAACCAAAGGTCGCAGAGCAATGAAAACCAATAGCATTCACCCAATGCAAAGTGGGGGCATTTTGCCTTGTTGCAAGTGTTATTTGAATTTACTAAAGTATTTACAATAATCTTTAGGAAAGATTTGAAATCCACAAAAATACAAACAATTGTTGATCGCTGAAGACTGTTTCAGGTTTTCGGTAAAGGGGGCATTACTCTGGAATGAACAGTCACAGAACACTGTAAACCCCATGGATTTCTATATTAATTAATGAAAACCCCTGTAAGCTTCTTGAACATTATTAACCCAGCGGCTGCCAGGCAGGATACACCCACATTTAGCAAGAGATGGAAAGAGAACGAGCTAAAAATATAAGCAATTTTCAATAATTTACATTATTTGTGTAGGAGGGACGGCCATTTTGTGCTGCAGTTTTGCATTGATTTTCCCATAATTTGTACTCAACCATCTTTACGGTGTAACAGAGATATAGTTATAGGTTTTCTTAAATCGGATAGAAATTGTGACGTCTAGAGGGTCCGCAAGCTAAAAGTGTGATTTTCATACAATCAAGGGCCATAATTCAGAAAATTACGATATGCGCGAATATCTAGAGGAACCAAGATATTGGGGTTATAAACACATATTTCAAGTTTCATCAAAATCAGATCAAAATTGTAGCCTCTAGAGGGTCCACAACCTTGATATACCATATATTTACAATATTTGCGTACAAGGGGTGACCATTTTGTCCGGTAGTTTTGGTCCGATTTTTATGAAATCCGAACTCAACCATCATTAGGGTGTACCGGTAATATATTCAAATGTTGTTTTTAATCAGATAAACATTGTGACCTGTACAAGGACCACAAGGTATAAACATGATTTTTCGCACCATCAAGGATAATTCATGAAGTTACAATCCTATATGTGCAAATATCGGATCAAAATTGTAACCTCTAGATGGTCGACAACCGAGACATGTAATGTTTACATTATTTGGGTACGGGGGGGGGGGGGGGGGGGGGGGCATTTTGTCTGGCAGTTTTGGTCAAATTTTCCCGAAATTCAAACTCAATCAACATTACGGTGTAACGGTGATATATTCAAACGTTTTTTTCAAATCTGATAATAATTGTGACCTGTAGAGGAACAACAAGCTAAAAGTGTGATTTTCAGTACAATCAGGGGCCATAATACAAAAAGTTACAACCCAATATGCATGAATATCGACAGCAACAAATGGGTTATAAACATGCATTCCAAGTTTCATCAAAATTGGATTAAAATTGTAACCTCTACAGGGTCCACAACCTTGATATACCTTTTTGTCTGACAGTTTTTGTCCAATTTTCCTGAAATTCAAACTCAACCTTCATTACATTGCAACAGTGATATAATCAAACGTTTTCTTAAATCGGATACTAATTGTGACCTTCAGAGTTACGATCTGATTTGCGCAAATATTAAGAGGAGCCAAGTTCTTTGGATTATAAACATGCATTTCAAAATAGGATTACAATTGTGACCTCTACAGGGCCCACAAGCTAAAAACGTGCTTTTTCGTACAATCAGGGGCCATAATCCATGATGTTTCGATCTGATACATGCCAAGTTTCGTGTTGGATAAGAATTGTGACTTGTAGAGTGTCCACAAACAATTATGGACGGACAGACAGGAGCGACGACAATATATGTCCACATGAAATTGTAGGCGTATAAAAATGAAAAAAATTTACATACCTGACTGATGTATGATCTGCACCCTCCTCAAGCAATCTGAACTTCACCTGCTCTCTGTGTTGTAGGGTTCAAAATATTCATAAAAACTATTCAATAAACACCCTGAAATTATTCAAATTTAATATTAACAATGTAATGTATATTATCATATAAAATCAATGCATTTGTATCATTAAAATAAATTATTACATATTAACAATAAAACTTCTAAAAACTATTTTAAATCATAAAATATACTTAATCCATAATGTGTATACGTTAACAGGGAAACTACCTCCTGTTACCCAGTATAAAATATACAGGTGTTGTAAATCTGCCCAGTCTCCCTTATGCTCAAAATGGACTGGGCTGTATTTATGACATCAGAGTGCATGTGCATGTGTTGTTATAGGGTATAAAAAGACTAACTCATGTGCATTCACCCCTCTGATCATTGGCTGTCAACATCCTGTTTTGATGTGAATTTAAATGGTTTTTTACCCAGCTGAGTTTGACCAGAATTGATGTTGTGAATTAGCATAGAACTTAGAAGACATAAGACATAAGAAGTTTACTTAGTTTGATGAGACAAGTGGTTGATAAGTACCCTTATATATTTAGCTTTCTTGGGCTGTACCTGAGATCACCCCTTGACCCATATCTGCCTTCACTGGCCATCATAGGCTGATGGTGGGTGCATCCCAGTCACAGGTATATACCCATTTTACAACAATGGCGCTGCAGCTTTTGAACTTTCGCTGGTAGGGTGTTGTGTGGAATTTGTTAAATTCCTTGTTGCCCTCTGCTTAGTGGAGAATTCACTTTATCTGCCCTTTTCAGTTAGTGGTTATTGAAATTCAGTTTCAAATAATTGATTAGGGTAATTGTGATTTGAATTGCAAAGGGAACGACAGGTATATGAGATAATTTGTTTACTAAGGATAAAAGAAAACACACTGACTGCCATTGCCTTGGCAACGCATGCTTTGAGATTACAGTGGTTATTATGTATACACTTGTAGTAATAGCCCTGTTGACAAACAAACTGAGCCAAATTAAATTTTAGACCACTCTTATATCAAAATCCCAATAGCCTAATTCACCTTGTAGGGTTGATTGATAAATTTTTGTTCAAAATAGACTGTTATTCTATCAGTATGGCAGAAAAATGGGATTATAATTTGCCCATTAAACCTGAACCATTTGACTATAGAGAGGCCTTCTTGGAGGAGGCCGATGTGTTCTTAACAGATCCTCTGTCACAGATGCAACCCCCCTTATACCTGAGTCAGGATGTTCGAAGTAAGGAATCACACCCTTACCCCAATACATTTGAAAGGGAGGGGAGGTTTGTTAGACATGACTCTCACTGTCAAACAAGGGAAGATTGCTTTGATCCTTCAATTATACCTTGTTCGTTAGCTTATAATGGGAAATCAGATGGAAGTTGGGATACTTTCAGTGATAAGTTTGTTAGGTTTGCTTTATCCCAACCATGGGGGTCGAATAGCTCTCGTAGCAAGGATTACTTATGTTATTGTTTGACGGATAAGGCGGCTGAATATTTCACCAATATAACACGACGATTTCCGCATGCAGTGATCCAGAAGCTGGTCGGTATGTAGCAAATTTGAGATTAATTGACATCAAGGAAGCAGTTGAAAGGTTACAGTGGTTCACTCATGTCAATAAGGTGATTCCATCAAAATCTTATTCCGAGTCCGACGTGAATAGGGGCAATTGTTATCCCGGGGGAGATAGAGAAATAGGATTTCTTAATTCACCTGAGAAAGGAAGTTTTTCCCGGACTGATAGACATGATGACCATGACTCCACTAGGGTTATGTCTCGACAATCTCGATCTTCTATCCCTAGGAGCTTGTATAAAGACTCACGATCCCCTCGGGTTAGTAGAACTTATTATTGTCCTGAGTCAAGATCACCCAGTCCCTCTCAAGTAGGTTGTAGGGAGTTGATTGATAAGGTCTTGACCTCTTATCTCTTAAGGGTGAAAACACGTAATGCCCAGTCCATTATGCATCATGATCGAATAAAACCATGTAGAGATAGGGAGATCCCCCCCTGGGTAGAGCATTATAGAAATAAAATCCTGAGCAGGGATCATTCTACCCCAGTGCGTCCTACTCGCAAAATTTATTGTGTTTGTCGAAAACCTTGGGGGCGAGGATTTGGAATTCAATGCGATCAATGTCTTGAATGGTTTCATGGCAGGTGTATTGATTTAACCCCGGAGGAGGCGGAATCTATAGATGTATATATATGCCCTATGTGTGATCCCACTTAAAATTTTTATTATCCATGTCAATAGTTTTAAAATTAGTGTTTTTATGGGGATTTTTATCCCTGGAAGTCCGTTTTAATTTAACAGTTTTTATGTTTATTCTTTCCTTCTCCCCTGAGTGTACATAGGACTGCGGAGGAGAGGGGCCCTTTTTATAAAATTGGGGGGTGTGTTGTAAATCTGCCCAGTCTCCCTTATGCTCAAAATGGACTGGGCTGTATTTATGACATCAGAGTGCATGTGCATGTGTTGTTATAGGGTATAAAAAGACTAACTCATGTGCATTCACCCCTCTGATCATTGGCTGTCAACATCCTGTTTTGATGTGAATTTAAATGGTTTTTTACCCAGCTGAGTTGGACCAGAATTGATGTTGTGAATTAGCATAGAACTCAGAAGACATAAGACATAAGAAGTTTACTTAGTTTGATGAGACAAGTGGTTGATAAGTACCCTTATATATTTAGCTTTCTTGGGCTGTACCTGAGATCACCCCTTGACCCATATCTGCCTTCACTGGCCATCATAGGCTGATGGTGGGTGCATCCCAGTCACAGGTATATACCCATTTTATAATCGAATTAACCTTAATAATAATAATAAATTCTTACCAAAGAAGGAATGAACCAGCCAGAGACTCTGGTACAAGTTGAAGTACCTTATTGTCTGTCTGAAAATAAAATAGGGTAATGTATAAAATGTACATATTTAAAGAGAAATACTTTAAAGTGGGAATTTCATATTTTCTAAGAAAGTCAAAACATATTAATTTCTATGACTTTTGCTCAATAGGTTGTCGACTCATCTAGGTAAATGGTGTCCACTGGTGTTAAGGCATCGAGGGCCAGTTTAACCTTCTCAAGTCACATCGAAGGTCAAGTAAATAAGGCCAACAGGATCATGGGTCTAATAAGAAGATCCTACGAGTATCTCGACAGCGATTCTTTTAGACGACTCTTCACCGCATTAGTACATCCTCACCTGGAATACTGCAATATAGCCTGTCTTGAAAAGGACAAGAAGTTAATAGAAGGAGTGCTAAGAAGAGGAATCAAGCTCATTCCAGGACTGAAGGACCTAAGCTACGAAGAACGTCTAGAGAAGCTGAAGATACCCAGTATGGCCTTCCGTAGAGCCAGAGGAGACGTCATCGAGGCATACAAATACACACATGGACTATACAAAACTGATCAGATCCTCGAGCTCCACACGGACAACACCAGAGGAGGACACAGTTACAAACTAAGACACTGTAAGACGGCAACAAGAGTAGTGAATACATGGAACAGTCTGCCTGAAGATGTAGTTAGTGCCCCATCCTTAAATGCATTCAATTCAAAAATTGACAGATTATGGTCTGACCATGTATACAAGATCAAACTGCCATCCCCACTTCCACACGCAAAAACTAAAGATCAACAACTAAAATGCGAATCCGCAAGGAACTGCAGCTTACAGGCAACTGCCTAAAATTTGGAGCTGAGAAGATATGTATGTATGTATGTATACAATCATAGGCATCATTTTCCACACTTAAACATTGTTCACATCGGAAATAATAACACAATTACTTCTCTTGTTTTTCCATTCCCCCCATGCAATAGCTATCTTCAAAAGTTGAAAATGATATTTTTGCCAATTCTTTTAACTTAGCTTCACTGACCACCTACAACAAGTAGTAACTTTTGTCAGATCCATTTACTTTAAAGTAATGAAATATGTTTAAATAAAAATAAATAATAGTACATGTACACAGCCAGTTGATGAAAGAAAACAACAGATTTACAGATAAAGCCCCCAACCACACACAACAAGATTCTAATTAGAAGTAAGCTTGGGTTCAAAGTTGAAATGAAACACAAGTATAAGATGATGAGTGAACTCACTGGACACCTAAGGTTGATACTTACACCATGATAGGAAAGTTTAAAGATGCATTCAAGTGTGACATAATATTTAAAATTACATTAGAAAGTGACTATATAAAATATTCAGTATATATATTTATATATAGATGTAAAAGTTAAATGTTCATGGTTTAATTATGTCTTCAATATTCTTTGAAAATAACAAACTAAACTATAATATTTTATTTGACGACCAATATTTAGTTTGTTTTTTTTAAAGAATATATAGAGGATATTTGTCGTTTTAGAGTGAATAACATATTTTATTTCATCGAGAAGCAAGAAAACTGATGCATGAGTGAAAATATAAACGTTTTCTTGCTTAGAAATGAAATAAAATATGTTATTCATGACAAAACGACAAATGTTCTATTTATTTTATGATTTTACAATCATTTTAGGTAAAACAACATGGACTACTGCTAGCCAGTGGAATAACACTTTTATTTCACTGATAAAACGCAGTATTCCACAACTGATCATAAAATAAATTTATATATATCTTAATTGATCCTCCAGATATGAAGAGTATTACAGGACAGTGAATATAATGATACTGTAATCACATCATATAAGATAACTATTTATATACTAAATGATGTCATACCAGTCCTTTACACACCAGGAATATAAATAATACTGTTCGTTTCCCACTGGCGAAATGGCGAAGGGGGAGATAATAAATAAATCCCGATGTATTTCGTTTGCGTGAATTCGTGCACCCAAATTGCATACTTTAGGCCTACGCTATTCACACAAATATATAGTATAAAGTAAAATTGTCAAGTTTGAACAAATATTTGTCACTCTTAATAGTCTCAACTTATTCTGTAGCACAGGTACTCGGTTGTGCGTATTTGTTGCCATATGTTGGTCTAAGAAATGTTCCTCCCTCCGATGGAAAATATTAGTCAGTCTCAAAATAAGAGTTCACTGCAGTTCATCGTAGACTAAATGAAATATGGCGGTAAACAAACAGAACGATGCCAAAATAAATGGAAAAATTCCATATACCTATAAATATAGCCTATCCTATGTATTAGCGTTTTATCAGTACAACTAAACGTCACGCTACTCGTGCAAAAACTGCACCTGCTAACCTACTAACTGCTAACCACCTAATCTCCTAACTGCTAACCACCTAATCTCCTAACTGCTAACCACCTAACCTCCTAACTGCTAACCACCTAACCTCCTAACTGCTAACCACCCAAACTACTAACTGCTAACCACCCAAACTACTAACTGCTAACCACCTAACCTACTAACTGCTAACCGCCCACCACCTAACCTACGAACTGCTAACCACCCACTACCTAACCTACGAACTGCTAACCACCCACCACCTAACCTACGAACTGCTAACTGCCCACCACCTAACCTACCAACTGCTAACCGCCCACCACCTTACTACTAACTGCTAACCGCCCACCACCTAAATACACTTAAGAGAAGTTTTAGAACGCACTTTGAATGTTCCTGCAATATTCAATGAATGTTGCTGCATATTGAGTGAATATAGCACTAGTAAGACAACGTCTTACTCAGGCATCACGGCAATGACGATGTAGACTGAAATAACCAGACGCTAAAAATTGGCATTCGATTGAGACTTCTGGCTTATTTCGCCAATGACAGACCGTATGATATTGCGTCACTCTTATATCAAATTCCAACTGCCATGGGATATTTTACGTGGATGCCAATGTATACAAGGGGTCTTGGTTTTCCGTGCCATTCCAACTTCTAGACAGCTGTCCTTGTCAGGCCCTCCGTCCTGCATCACTGACAACGGGAAACCATGCCGGAAAATCTGGATGAACTTTGTCTTCCAATGCAGGGATCGAACACTCGACCTCCAGACTAGCGTGATCCCTTACTATTTTTTGAATTGTGAGGTATCCTCTCATTGTCACTTCCCGTCAATTCCAGTGTTTGTTACAAATCTCCCGTAGCAATGATCTCTGTATTAAAGTTATATTTGGAATGTATTTAACCAGTTCTATCACATATGTAATAATAGCTGGCACCAATATTGTCCAGCTATTTTGATTTTCATTAAAAATTCAAATTTCAAATAGATTTTTAAAAAATTGTTGGCATAAATTAAAAATACACTGTTACTCGATCCAAAAGAAGAAAGCCGGTGATTTTTTCTGAATGGGTTGTCGCCCGGCCCTTACCATCCGTCTGTCCACAATTGTTTGTGGACTCTCTACAAGTCACAATTCTTATCCGGTTTGGACGAAAATTGAAATATAGGTTAATCTCCAAAAGATCTTGGCTGCTTTCGATATTGGCATGTATCAGATCGAAACTTCATGGATTATGGTCCCTGATTGTACGAAAAATCATGTTTTTAGTTTGTGGACCCTATGCCGGAGGTCACAATTTTGAACCGATTTTGATGAAATTTGCAATGCATGTTTATAACCCAAAGATCTCGATTCCTGTCGATATTTGCGAACATCGGATCATAACGTCCTGAATTATGGCCCCTGATTGTCCGAAAAATCGCCCTTTTTATCTTGTGGTCCCTCTGGAGGTCAAAATTATTATCCGATTTAAAAAAAAAAACGTTTGATTATATCACCGTTACATAGTAATGGAGGTTGAGTTCGAATTTCATGAAAATCGGACCAAAATTGACAGACGAAATGGCTGCCGTTTGTACGCGAATAGTGGTCACAATTATAATCCGATTTTGATGAAACTTAAAATGTATGTTCATAAACCAGAGATCTTGTTTCCTATCGCTATTCAGGCACACCGGAACGTAACTTCCTGAATTATGGCCGTTGATGGTTCGAAAAACGCGTTTATTAGCTTATCGTCCTCCTGGAGGTCACAATTATTACCTGAAAAAAAAACGTTTGGTTATATCACCGTTACAGGGTAATCTAGGTTAAGTTTGAATTTCGTGAAAATCGGACCAAAATTGACAAACAAAATGGCCGTCGTTTGTACGCGAATATTGTAAAAATATGGTATATCAAGGTTGTGGACACTATAGAGATCACAATTTTAATTCGATTTTGATGAAACTTGAAATACATGTTTATAACCTACAAATCTTGGTTCCTTTTAATATTTGCGCTTTTTATCGGATTATGGCCTCTGATTGTTTTGAAAAATCACCTTTATTATCTTGTGGTCCGTCTTGAGGTCACAATTATTACCTGATTTAAAAAACGTTTCATAATATCACCGTTACACTGTAGCGAATATTCGCTTCAAATTTCATGAACATCGGACCAAATTTGCTGAACAAAATGGTCGTCACTTTTACTCGAATGGTGTAAAAATTGGTATATCAAGGTTGTGGACCCTGTAGAGGTCACAATTTTAATCCGATTTTGATGAAATTTGAAATGTAAATTTATAACCCACAGATCTTGGTTCCTTGCGATATTCTGGTCCCTGATTGTATGAAAAATCATGTTTTTTTACCTTGTGGACTCTATGGAGGTGACAATTTTATTCTGAATTAAAAAACCGTTTGACAATAGGTTTACATTAATGATGGTTGAGTTTGAATTTCTTGAACAGCTAAATCCATAATATTAAATGTTTCAAAAACTAAACGTTAGTTTGGGACAGAACTTTATAAAAAAAACCAACAAATTCTAATGATGGTATGATAATTACTTTGAGTTGTTACTCTTAATCATATTTTAGTGCATTATAAATGTTTCATTATCGAAAAAAGTAAAAAAAAATATGCGACAACTCTTGTTGATTGCCCGGGCGATTTAGCTACCGTGGGCGTATGTTTCGTTGCCTGGCAACCTACATTTTTATATAAAAGATCTTTACCATATTATTATATTTATATCAAACTGCACAATATCGGAATTATCTGAAATTCGCTTTCTACTCATACATGTTTCAGGGCCCTGCCTGGATAGATATGGCGCTACAGATTGATGGATGCAGCGGTACAGATTATTAGATGCAGTGACAAAGGCGGAGCACCAAAATGATAGGTGATTGTCTGTTGGGTGATTATATAAGGCAAGTACACGTTTCTGACAAACATTCAGACTGTTTGTGTACTAGACTGCACATGTACTAATCTTTCACCCCCATGCATGTTTCAGGGTCCTGTCTGGATAGATACGGTGCTACAGATTGATGGATAGAGTGGTGAATGCAGTGGTACAGATTGTTGGATGTACGAATGGCAGATGAGGATTTTAGCAGGCAAGTACATGTTTCTGACAGACATATTTCAATGCGGTTGTGGGCTCCCTCTTTATCTCTCGATGTCTTTATTAAAGTAATAGCCAAAAGTGTATTTTCGTAGCGCAAATTTGGATATTTAAACAGGACGATGTTATCTGTTATGTAGCCACCTTGCTCTTGGCGTGTGTATAATTGTTCTATATAAAGATTTATTTAGATACGTGTTCTAGAAGAATTATTTTTATAAGAAATAAATGACGAAGTGGATGTTTGCCATAGGGAATTCCAGGGGCGGATCCAATCTGTTTCACAGAGAATTACTTAGGAATTAACTCTGTAACAGATGAGTGTCCATAGCACGTGCGTTGACTGCAGTCATTGGCTCAACGGCTCGTGCAATGTTTACTTAACACCTAACTGCTTCGGGCAAAATGACGCATTTTACTCATTTTCATACCCATTTACACTTAATAGGAAATATTTTTTAACTTCAATTACTTCAAACGTCTTTATTTATTTTTCTGTTACCTCAAAAAAATGTTTGAGAATTTAATTTGTCGGAGTAAAAAAGTTAATATACCGTACTAATTAAGCCTCGCCGATGTCATGCTTATCAGTGATTGTAGCGGCCAAGCGAATATTCACTGCGGGATCAGTTTGGGGCGGATCCAGGATTTTCATAAAGAGGGGGCGTGCTGCACCAACTTGGGAGTGCGAAGCCTAGAACAGTGATTTTTGAGTGTAAAAAATGCCAACAAGGACTAATTTCATACTAATACTGTAAATTACGATTTCCAACCTAAACTATTTTTGTTCTTCTTTCTCGCGAGAATATATGGAGCTAAAAATTGTTCGCCACCTCAAAAAATAGAGGGGGCGTGCGCCGGGTGCGCCCCCCTCTAGATCCGCGCCTGAATTCGGTAAAATGGATCTAAAAATGACACTTTTAAATAATTTCAATCTAGTCCTCCGTTTAGATATAAAAATAGTTTTAGTTGACGTTACAAGAGTGGGGTAGCTTATTTTGTTAGAAATTCCTATGCCACTTCTTTCCTAGAGTTCACATAGACTTCTTCTTGAGTGTTATATGTGTAATTCACTGTTGTGACTTAATTTAAAACATTAACAACCCATACATGCTTTTTCTGGCATGGTTTTTGGTTTTCCCCTTATCAGTGATGTAGGATGAAGGGCCTGGCAAGGATAACTTTCTATTTCTGAGGTCCAATGTAATCCTTGGCGTGCAGGTAAAAGATCCCTTGGCAGTTGGAATTCGGAATTAGAGTAGGCCGTAGCTCACTGCCCGGGCAAAATTTTCTTGTAAGCACACTGTATGGTGTATGCCCGCCTTCATTAGCCCAGTTTTGGAGTAGGACATTATACCCCATTCCATTTCATATTGTTTCCATACATGCTTCCATTCCTTTGTCCGGCAAAATACGGCTTGGTGGTATAAATACAAAATATAAAACTGTTTTATATTTTACAGGACCACAGATGAAGGCGTCAAATGATTCATTTCATGATGGTCACAACAGGCCTAGAAGAAGACAGACATGGTAATAGCATTTAAGACCTGCAATAGGTTAAGTCATGCGCGTTATATCGTAAGGTCTGGCGTGGTTTCAATTCCCTTGTTGTATGTGACACGGAGTAAGGTCGTCTGTCTCTCCTTGTGGGGGTTTTTCCGGGTCCATCGGTTTCCTCCCACTGGTAAAGAGACCCATACGCACAAGCGAATTATTGAAATAAAATCGAACCGAAATGACCTAATTTGTGTCGAGTGGACGTTAAACATTGTATTTCTCTGTCCGTATCTTGTTATTACAAGATAGTCAGAATATGATTGACCCTAATGGTCTTCCATAGCTATAAGATATTCAGCTTGAATAGGGAAATTCAAGATTGGCAATAACAGGTGTCTGTATATATATATATATATTGTTTGCACCGGATATAATTCCTAAATTCTTCATTGGTCCGTTTAATATGTACAGTAAATGGCATTCTGTTGACAAGTTTGAAACACATTTTAATATATGCTTGTCTGCTTATAATATAATGATACCAGTCTGTAGAGATTGCCAGAAAAGCCGACAAAGATTGACAAACATATTCACATGTTTATGTTACTGTCAGTGTGTTGGGGTAAAATAATACTTTCAAAATTCAAATAATCCATCTGTTGAATAGTCTATATTATTTCTTAAGCAATTATTTACTTATAGATAAGAGATGATTTGTATTTCCCTGATTATTATACATTATATAGTTCTTTTTATAGGCCCATATTAAACAATAATTAGATATTTTCATATGCGCATATTTCATTTTACAGAACAAAATTCTAAATTTTCCATTTTCCTAAACTTGGAATGTAATACAAATTTTCCTTTTTCCCTAAACTTGCAACATACTAGTTTATGGTAATTTGAATGAGGCCATTTCATTTTGAAATATTCGATATACAAATATTTAAGGGGGAGGTGGTGGGGTCAAGATTTTTATAATATTTTTTCGCGCAACCATTTATTTATTTCTTTTGACATACCCACATATTTCAAAATATTGTTTAATGTGGGCCAACTGATAATTCTTCAGTTGAAATAAATTATAATATTTCTTAATCAATTGTATACTTATAGATTAGAGCTTTTCATTTATATTCGTACTCCAATACCTTGTTTCAAATAAGTACGTAATATGATATAGAGATTGTCAGAAAAGCCTACAAAGTTCGATATAAATTTTTACATGCTTTTATTGTCGGTATTTGGGTAACATAACCCAACCATTTATTGATAGTGCATATAAATCTATATAATTTCTCGGAGCAGAACAGTAGGACGTTATACCGCATTTCTATATAATTTGTTTAAAAGTTTGATTCCACATATAACTTTATAAATGTATAAGTTGCTCTGTTTGGTGTTGCTGCTCGCTCTTCTTTCTCTTTTCAGGTAACTATGAATTGAAACATTGAAATGACTTGAAATTTTAATTGTATTAAAAGGGACAATAACATTCTTGCTGGCTTGGTAGTTCCAGAAAATAAATAATACCCTTATTCTAAGTACTAGATGTTTAAATGTCCTACCTGTTGTGTAAATTATCCATTACAACCTATTTTATTTGTCCAGAGGGTTCGAAAATATTTTAAAATCCAAGTCACATTTGAAAAGGTTTACGTTAGACTTTTCAAATCAATTGGTTGAATTTTTCCAATTTTTTAAATTAGGTGTGTTAAGATGGAATTTATATCATCATTTAATTGGAATATTCTAAAATAATACGATTTGTTGACCAGAATGAAGATTGGGACATATTTTTCAGTTACAACAAGAGTGTTATTGGGGCTTTAAGTAATCGCAGGAATAGTTTTTAATATATATGTAAATAATTTACGGGTCCAGCTATGTGGTTTATACGGCGAGAACTTCGCTTTTCCACATAAAGCAAGCAGATTTTTTTTGCCCCACGTTTTTTTTTTTACATACATTGATGACACCAAACATCAATCAGCTGGACCTCCTGTTGTAACTTGTTTTTATTATGCCCTCTCTTCTCAGTCCAATTCTCATGTTTGAATTTTACCATCTTGTTTTAAAGTGACATTCTTATATACATGTATAAGAACTTGTTATTTTTACCAATTTCTTTAAGCCCTGATATGTAAATTACTTATTTAATCAACCTGTCCAAAATATTACGCAATGTCTTAAGCTCGAGACCATAAAACAACTTAAAATACAGACACTCCGCACATGCTTTAACAGTGAAATGCGTCACACGAATCTACTTTTTCACTGGTATAAATAAAGTACGATTGGCAAGTTTTCCGTACGATTATTTGAAATAATGGTACGCCAACATCAATGGATGACGTCTGTATTTTAATTATTCTTATTATACGCCAAATATTAAACAATAATTAGATTTTTTATAGGCCCATATTTCATGTTAAAGAACAAAATTCTAAATCTTCCATTTTCCTAAACTTGGAATGTAAACCGTTATGGGAATTTGAACGGGGCAAAAATATTTTGAAATTTTCGGCATACCAACAAGATTTTATGTGGGGTGGGGCGGGGGGGGGGGGGGGGGGGGGGGGGGGTGTCCGTGGGTCCGTCGTGCTGTAGGTCCAAAATATAAATTTCCCCTTATTCCTAAATTTGGAACATACCCGTTTATGGTAATTTGAATGGGGTCAAAATCATTTCGAAATTTTCGAGAAACAAACGTGTGGGTGGGGAGGAGGAGATGTTTATAATGTTTTTGCTTCCAACCCCATTTCATTTTTTGGTTAATATCTATTAAAATATTGTTTAATGTTGAGCAAGTGAGAATCCATTAGTTAAAATAGATTATATTATTTCTTAATCATATATTATGCATAGATAAGAGATATTAATTTTTATATTCGTATTTCGCATTGAAATTGTTTTTTGTATCTATGAACAAAATACATATGTCTAACATAATAATCTTATTGCATAAATAGTATTTTTTCTAATGAAGTCGTAGAACTGATATTTACTGTTATAATTGTTCATTTATATTATATGCATGATTGGTTGTTTTTTTTTACAATATAAGGTCAATAGTGAGTAAACACTACGGGAGTTAGGGTTGAGTAGCCGGCTTTCAATACCGACCACTCATATCTACATCTTGAATTAATTATTTACTTATAGATAAGAGATTATGATTCGAATTTCCCCACTTTTCATACATTATTTAGCTTTTTTACACGCCCATATTAAACAATTAGTTATTTTTATATATTTCATTTTACAGAACAAAATTCTAAATTTGGAATGTAAACCGGTATGGGAATTTGAATGGGGTTAAAATTGTTTGGAAATTTTGGACATACAAATAATATAAGGGGGGGGGTGAGATTTTTATATTTTATCATACGACCATTTTTTTTTTTTAAAAATTTTAATTTTTGTTACCTATACCCACACATTTTAAAATGCCAATTGATAATTCATCAGTCGCAATAGATTATATTATTTCTTAATCAATTATTATTTACTTATAGATTAGAGGTTTTCATTTATATTCGTATTTCAATATATCTGATGTTAAATTACACAAATTATTATCTTGTTATTGCCAAAATAGGTTTTTTTGAAAAAGAAGTTGTAGGACTGATGTCTACTGTTATAATTGTTCATGATTGTGGGTTTTATAATGTAAGGGCAGTAAACTTGATCAGCTCCCTTTTTGGGAAAAACCCTACCTCCCCCTTCTTAGATGTGATTTAAGGTACAAAGATTGATATAAATATTCACGTTTATATTATTGTCAGTTGAATTTAGGTAACCGGATCAAAATTCAAATAATTCTTCAGTTGAGATTATATTATTTCTTAATCATATACTTACAGATAAGAGAATTTGATTTATATACCTATTTCTGTTATTATTGTACATTAGTTTTTTTATACGCCCATATTAAACAATAATTTGATTTATTTTATACACCCATATTTCATGTTACAGAACAAAATTCAAAATTTTCTATTTTCCTAAACTTGGTACGTATGGGAATTTGAATGGGGTCAAAATTATTTCGAAATTTTAGACATAACAACATAATGATATGGGTCATGGGGGTAGGGGATTTTTTCCGTGGGTCCGTTGTGCTATAGGTCAAAAATTTAAATTCCCTTTTCCCTAAATTTGGAACATACCCGTTTATGGTAAATTGAATGTGGCCAAAATCATTTCGAAATTTCTGACAAAGAAGCCTGTTGGGTTGGGGCGGGGTCAAGAATTTTTGTGTCCAACCACATTTAATATTTTCTTATCAGTACTGTCAGTAGGGACATAATATTGTTTAATGTGGGCTAATTCTAAATCAGTTATATACTTATAGATGTTGTTAAGAATTTTTTACAAATAAAATATTTTACCAGCTTTGTTTTTACAGAATTTGTGATTTTGCTCCAACAAACTACTCCTTAAAGATACATTATTGGAAATTAGATAAAGAGTTGGAAGTTCTCACTATAATAGTTAAAAACTACATATCCCTCCCCTGCGCCCTTCTCGATATAAATTTTCACATGCTTCTACAGTTGTATGTTGTCTTGCATAACGTTATCCAGATTAAAATTCTAAATTCCACTTTCTAATTTTGGGGCATACTAACTTTATGCAGCCAAATAATGATTATTTTGAAACCATGCCAGTTTACTCAATGACAGGCTTTATGATACAGCGCGCACGTGCTAACCATTCAGCCATCCACCCCCCTAAAGAATTTAAATAAATTGTAATTTTACACAACTAATTAGTGCTGGACCAAATAAACACCAATTCCAAATTGCTAGAATCGAAATTCCAAATTTAAAATGCAGAATTCCAAATTTGATCCGACCAATCGGATCAGGTTTTCCTTTGACTAATCAGATAGGGTATTCTAACGTACAATATGCAGGCCCGTAGATAGCTCAAAATTGTTAGGGGGCCAAAGGCTTCTGGGGGCGCCCATGGGGCTTCTGGGGGCACCCATGGGGCTTCTGGGGGCGCCGAAGTACCTACACCGTGGAAGGGTTTATACTATTTATAGGGTGCTCTCGATATAGGCGTACGGGGGTTCGGGTTAGCCTTACAGATGTCTAGTGAAGTGCCCCCTCCTCTCCCCAAAGACAATTGGTAAAATTTGACGACCTCAAACGCGTTTCCAGTCCCTGAATACAGTAGGTGGTCTGATATAGCCCAGCTTGGATGGCCGAGTCGAATTCCAATCAATCGTTTATATTCCACGGAGACAGGGCCTTCGGAAGCAAATTTTGACTGCCGCAAAATTGAATACAGCAACTTAAATGTTGTCCAATATAGTCTACCTTCGGTGACGTACCATACTCCTCGCATTGTGGGGCGCCTTCTCAACCTCGTGAGTTTCCTCCGGGCACTCCGGTTTCCTCCCACTGCTAAAGACCCCTACGCGCAAGCGAATTATTGAAATAAAAAATAAAAACCATATGTTAGTCCCGAAATGACCTAGTTTATGTTGAGTGGACGTTAAACACCATTTCTCTCTCTCTCCTCGCAGTGTTTCGTTTGATTAGAACGAATCCCACTTAACACTGTTGTAATGGAAGCAAATTTCTGTTCAAAATTATGACTGGTCAATAGTCCGATTAACAACCAATAGCTACCTGCGTAACAATGTCATTACGCTTTAAACTTAGATCCAAATTCGACCAAATATTTTATATTATAACGTTACGCCATGGCTCACGATTTTATTATACCCAATTAACCAGTGTGGAGCAGAATGTTGCAGAAAAGGTAATTGCGTGACAACAGAGGTCTAAACGGATACAATGCCTTAAACCACTGTCCAGAATTTATAGGGAAGACCCCACAGAGGCGGATTCAAAGGGAGGGGCGAGGGGCGCCCCCCCCCCACCCCAATTTTCGAGAGTGCCCTTTTTTACTGATGAAAATGCCTTTTCTCAGACAAATATGTCCGTTTCGAAAGTTTACTTAGACGAAAATATCAACAAAATAGCTCTTGGAGTGGCTACAGATGCAAGGAAATGACGAACAATTTTCTTGGGGGGGAACCCCAAACCCCTTCTTAGCGGCGTGCTCCGTCTCCGCGATCAATGCCCTCATTTTGTGGTGCCAACCCCTTTCAAAATTCCTAGATCCGCCCCTGCCCCAGATTAAATGAAAGGCTGTCATGTTGTTGGCCAGAGAGGGATTTCGCGGGCTATTGTTGCAGTTGAATTCACAAAAAATAATCAATGCCCAAAAAATGTGGCACAAAGTAGGGTGGTTCGAGCCAAAATGTTTTAATCCATAGTCAATTTAGTACACGGTATTCAATTGAAAGATTTTGGGCACTTTATTTTGCCAACCGGATGGTATCATGCCATTTTCGACTAGCAATTCACTAGCATTGTATTATGGGCGCCTGACTAATCTCACTGGCATTATATTATGGGCGTCCATGATCTCGTTATTATGGGCGCCCCTCCGGCATGCATATTCCTGAAGCAATGGCCCGAGAAATCTCTCTCTGACCAGTGCTGGAATAGCGTCTGTTTCTTGAACATATGTATGAGTGTGTCTATTCTTTCCGTTCAATGAAAGCTATCACTTAAGTACAGCAACATGACAGTCCTTTGTTTAATCTGGGTCTTCCCTTAAACTTTGGACAGTGATTTAAGGTATTAAAAACGATGAAAGTATGTTCGTTTCCAAACAGTATTGTTTACATTTCATTCGACTTGATAGCCTCGTTTGTCACGCAATGAGTATTACTGCAGTATTCTGCTATGCACGGGTTAATTAGGCATAATAAAATCGTGAGCCATGACGTAACGTTATGTAAACATATTTGGTCCAATATTGGCACTCGTTTTAAATGTAAAGCTTTTGTAGGGCAGCTAGTGATTGGTTGATATACGGACTACTGACCAATCAAAATTTAAAACAACAATATCCACTCATAATAGCAGTGTGTAGTGGGATTACCTCTAATCAAACAAAACGCTGCGCGGAGTATGCCGGGATGAGGCCCCCTACATTATGCCGTTTGAAGTTTGACAATTATCATGCCAGTTTGGGCGCCCAATTCATTCGTGGGCGCCTTACCAATCTCACTAGCATTAAATTATACGCGCCCATGATCTCGGCATTATGGGCGTCCCTCTGGGATAAGGCACCCCACAAAACATGCCGTTTGAATTTAGAAAATTATCACGCCGTTTTGGGTGCCCAATTCATTCGTGGGCGCCTAACCAATCTCACTAGCTTTATATTATGGGCGCCCATGATCTCGGCATTATCGGTGCCCCTCTGGGATAATGCCCCCTGCAAATCATGCCGTTTTGGGCGCTCCATTGATCTAGTCGTGGGCGCCCAACCAATCTGATTCGGCATTATGCACTATGTGCAGCCCAACATTATTAGGCGCCCAACCAATTATGTCATTATGGACGCCTCTCCAGGACAAGGTAGCCCACAGATCAAGTCGTTTTGGTCGCCCCATCAGTTGTGGTGTTAATCGTGTGGGTCATTATGAAGCGCCTCACAATTTGGCGAGGCGCCCATAAAACCAAGTGGCTTAAAACCAATGTCACACGGCTTTATGTGGCGCCCATACTATTATGGAAACGTTGGTCATTGGTCTCGTATTGCGTCATTTGGCGTTCATTGAGGGAGCCGATTTTTCACCCTATTGGGGACGCCAAAATTTTCCAGGGGGGGGGGGCAACTGCCTCCTTCCCCCTCCCCCCGCTAGCTCCCCCCCCCCCCGCTAGCTACGGTCCTGAATATGTACTTAAAGTTAATCCCAAGAATTAAACCAATACATTTTTATGCAATACGAAGCCCATTGGTAGGATCGAATGCCAGTCAAGTCGTCCACAGACAAAGTCGTCCACTCGGAAAATCTGGTTATGTCGTCCACACTCTCTGGTGGAGTCGTCCGCACTCGTTGGTGGAGTCGTCCACACCCATTGGTGAAGTCGTCCACAGGACATAGTTTAATTTCGGGATATAAAAATACGTTGGTAGGGTCGAAACATAGTTTATTTTCGGGACATGGGTTTGTATTCCTTATTAGTAGGGTAGCGTGGGGTAGAACGCCCACCTTAAGGGAAGCTCGCGGCTGCCTAATTCATATTTCTCAACCCTCTGAAACCAATTCAGGGTTATGTCAAACTACTGATGAAATTCTCTTGTTTAACATATTTTTTATCAGATTATGTCTATATAATCACAGGAATCTGACCTTCTATCCCTATTATATGCATCACCATACCGAACTAGACAATATATATAATGACACAGCGTGTTATGTCATGGTAGGGCTGGACGATATTTTCAGTAATTCGATATATCGCGATATTAAAATTTGAATTACGATATTTTATAAACCACCTAAAATATCGCAGTATAATGATATATCGTATCTCGTGTTTTTCTATCAATTTACACGATATTATTACGATATTTACGACATTATGTCACGATCAATGACTCAGATGACTTGTCACTCGTTCATTGACAAGGTCTACTAAATACATGACTAGTCTAGTAGTTTTCTCGAATAACCAGCCAGGTAAGTCATGGTGTAATATCTTCTCTTTGCCGTCTTCGATCGATTTATCATTGGCACTGTTTGGAAACAGTTATTATCATTTTATGTATGATGCCGTTTGTTAGTTAACTATCATTTTGTGCGTGTGTTTGGGTGTTGTTTTGTTTTTGCCAATTTTTAAACTGTAGCCGAATTAAATGAAAATAAAATGTTATTTGTAAATAAAACCTTATTGCGTCTTAATATACGAGATTTAGACAAACGTGCTGTTGTAGTGTGTCGAATAGGGGAAATTACATCTGGTTCTTAGAGTCATACCCACATGTTATTCAACATTTTGAAAGATGGCGGAACATTGCGATGCTCAGGCTGATTGAACATTAGTAATAATAAAGCCTAAAAAACATTGCACGAGTCGTATATGGCTTTTTGTTTTGATGAGAACAACGAAGCGCAAACGAAAGCTTTATGTAGATTT
This sequence comes from Patella depressa, assembly GCA_948474765.1. Lineage (NCBI taxonomy): Eukaryota > Metazoa > Mollusca > Gastropoda > Patellidae > Patella > Patella depressa. The sequence goes on along the minus strand of OX419723.1, from coordinate 1,849,175 downwards.
TGCAAGCGTCGTGTAGCTGCAATAGGCGGCAACGCCAGCAACTTGTTACGTTCATTTAAAAATACATCACATAATAAAACTAAAATATCGGGATATTGTGATATATCGTGATATATCGTTAGCTTTTTATAATAAAACTAAAATATCGCGATATAGTGATATCGTCCTTTTAAATATCGCGATATTTGATTTTACTAATATCGTCCAGCTCTATGTCATGGCGACTAAAAGGCAACTCGATAGGAGGGAACGTATTTTTAACAGCGAGTTGTGTCGCTCACACTGACTCTAGTGAGGTAAGCAAGGTCTCGTTTTCTTACTAAGATGTTCGTTTACATTGTACACCCCAATGTTTAGCAGTGAAAAGTTACCCAGTAAAATTGACTGGGGCTCAAATTATTTTCGACATTGATTCAATCAGGCAGTCTCTGAACGTTCAGGGTAAGTGTACTGTAATGAGACCGACGTTCAGAGCTGAACTAGCTGCATTGGTACACTTCTAGTTTTAATTCACGAATACATATAATATCATTTTATAAGTCGGTTAGGAATAGATACCTTTTTTACCCTACATGATCTTAAAATATAAAAGGATTGACAAGTATCAAAAATCATATAAATTTTTGAAAAACAATTTGCGAAAGTGTTTTTTTTCTATTGCCTAGATAAGTGTCCCTTTAGAGAGACAGGGTAATTCTGTGCTATTTCGTTTCATTGATTCGCCAGTTGGTAATTTGAATGATTGAAGTACGTGTCGCGCATGCGTTTTGAAGAAGAGCAGACAACCATAATAGATAGAAAAGTTGTAAAAATAGTCGATAGAATTGATGTTTGTTCCTTGACAGTCACAGATGTTTGAAAATGTTTAAAAATCTTAAAAAGAAAATAGAACAGGGTGTACAAAATACGCCTTTACGTTCTGCTGTGGCTGCAATTTCCAAGGTAAATAGGTGAAAATTGTCGCTGAAACTGATGAAGTGTCGGTATAATTTTGTTTTGACTTGCTCAACAAGTCACAAGTTCTGGAACTGCACTCCCCATTGTCATAGTAAATTTACGTTCCCTGATAGCTCAACTTTATGGTTTAAATGATTGATTTATTATTACAATTTTAAATTTTATTATGCGTTACGATCACAGTGCCCTAGGCTAGCCCTAAATCTTGGTGTGAATTGGCCTCACTGTAGCTGCGTAGGTAATAATACTCAATCAATCATCCCCTGCACTTACTATTAGTAGACCTGAAACATATACCAATCATTTCGTCTGGATTAGCCTAATAATTTATGTCATTAATTAGTTATAGCACCTCAACGCTTTATTGATTTTACATCCATATGGAATGTTTGAATTGATGTAAATACGGTACAGAAAGGGGTGTGACTTTTACACATTTATGATTTACGTGCCGAAAATCAGAACCTTTCATCAAATCACAATATTTCACAGAAGGAAGTTAATAAATTTATTTAAAGGATAGACAAACTTATTTTATGACCATAACACTCTAGCTGGCTTGGCAGCTTCAGAAAATAAATAATAACCTTATTCTAAGTACTAGATTTAAGTGTCCAACCTGTTGTGTAAATTATCCATTACAATAATTACATCCTATTTTACTTACAGAGGGTTCGAAAATATTTTAAAATCCAAGTCATATTTGAAAAGGTTTACGTTAGGCTTTCAAATCATTTAGTTGAATTTTCCAATTTTTAAAATTAGGTGTTTTAGATGAAATTTGTATCATCTATTAATTGGAATATTGTAAAATAATACAATTTGTTGACCAGAATAAAGATTGGGACATATTATTCAGTTACAACAAGAGTGGTATTGAGCCTTTAACGGGACATAATGCCGTCCATTTAATATGATTGAGATTGAATGGAATGGAATTACAGGATTTATCTTTCTTCCAGCAAAAATAAAGGAAACTAGACCTGCAGACCTGCAGTGCTGAACCGGCTCTCAGGAATCAGATAGGAAGTGCGTCATACAATAGCCGATCCATCGAGCTACCAAACGATACTGTAGTTGTTATGATTCAGTGACACCCTCTATCAGATTTTTAAGTAATATTTGCTTGCGAATACACCAGTCAAATGTGTATAATCTGGCAAAATTACTTCACTCCCGGTGCCAAAAGAAATCATTATCGGTAACAAATAAGTTGAGAATTCGCAACTGAGAATTGTTTTATACACACTAGGCAATAAATAATAAACTTGGAACCCATAAACTGAAATTAAAAAAGGTAAAAAACTTAACGGGAGACAAAATATATCTCAAATTAACCGGCACTACCGAGATGAGAGAAATGGGGTTTAACGTAGAATAGACACAGTAAACTATGTCATTTTGGGACTAGCATGGTTTAATTTTATATCAATAATTCCTGTGTAAAATATCATCAAAAAGTATTCATAAATAAAAAAAGGTTTTCGTAAAGGAATTAATTTTTTTCAAAATATCTGACATTTTTACGACTTCTTCCGGTTTTACGATCGTTGTTGTGATAGCTGTACGAAGTTCTTTGGATACTTAACTTTTCGTACCAGAAGTTTCAGAAACATCCATTGAGTAGTTTGGGAAAAAAAGATAAATTAAAGAGCGTTTCCAAAAATTTAACGATTTTTCAATTTTTTTCAAAGTTTGAGGCCATTTTTGGACCATTTATATTATTTCAACGCTTTTCATTTTTGATTCACTATATAGACAACCGATAGGACTTTGAGTAAGAAAAATTTAAGAAAAATCTGTGGCGTCGTTTTCGAGAAAAGGGCGTCTCAGAATGTTAAAAAATCGGAAAATACTAGATTTTTGGCATACAATAATTTATTTCCTTACCATCGAAATCGTATTATTTAGATACCATATGATGGTCCATTAATAGGGATATATAGCGACACTTTAGTTCTTTTGGTCCACTATTACCTAAGGGAGAAATCAAGTTTTTCGCAAGTGCGACAATGTTTTTAACCTTTTTTTTTCATTTTTTGAATACTTCCGGTATGGTTATTATTGTCGGAATAGTTTTAATAGCGGGTTTGGGCACTAAAATAGCCACAGGGCTCTGTCATGATATATTACATTATCTGATCAGATAAAATAGCCTTGAGAAATCCTATGTTCAAAAGATCCAAAAACGCAAAAAATTTAAAATATCGAAAATTAAATTTCAATAACTACATGCATATTATATATTGTTAGAATCTTTATTAGGTCACCTTTCTGAATATACAACCTTTTTTTGAAAATCTCTTAAAATAAAAAAATAGTAGAGCATTTTCCAAAATTTCACGATTTTTCGACTTTTTTTGATTTTCAGTCCGTTATTTCACCTATTCCAGATATTTCAAAGTCGTAATGGGATGTCTCGTACACAAGACTACCGCAAGGTCTGGAATCGGATGGTTTTCAGGTATCCAAAAATGTAGGTCAAATTGGAAAATTTTGAAAAATAACCAAAATTGTCTCTCAAACCACATTTTTCATTTTTCGATCGCAAGAAGTCAGCGATGAAGTTTCGAAATATCGAAATTTTCAACTGCTATCGTCGAGAAAAGACTCAGGGTTTCCGAAAATGTCATTTGTATGAAAATAGGTACAGAATTGACGAATCTACGGCCGTTTTTTAATATTTTGACACAGCACAAAATTCGACCACTTCCGGTCTGCGCAGATGTTTCAAAAATAGTTTATCAAGTAGCCAACACATGGTTTCCCAATAGAGAATTAGGTCCCAGATCTTTATCTGTTACAGGCACTGAGAAATAGGCTCCGGCGAAAAAAAAAATAAAAATAATAATTTTAGTAATCACAACTAGACCTGCATGCAGGAATGACGGGTTTCACTGGTGCCACGTTACCTTTGAACTTGTGTCCTTTTGGTGCCACGTTGCCCTTGAACATATGTCACTTGTTTCCACATAAGCATTGCTCACATCAAATAAAATGGACACAGAATCAACCAAACCCAGCAATATCAATTCATTTTATACATTTGTTGCATGTAAGTGTACAGTACTTCCGGTGATAATGAAAATGTTCAATTACTTTTATGAAATCAGAAATGGCAAAAGGCATCACATGGTGAAAATTTTATGCAAATCGAATAATATATGCCACTTTTATAGACCCAAAACCATGAAAAGTGACGTGTAGAAAATCGGCTATTTCACGGCAACCGTGCAAGTTAGAAACGATTTTGTGGCATCTGTATGATCGTATTGGTCCATTCTATTTGTTGATTGGCATCAAATATCATAATTTTAAAAAAAATACAAATCAGACTCATTTGAATAAAATATCTTTTTTGAAGGCTAAAAATACAGTTTTTGCCAAAACGACATTACTTCCGGTGTCACTAAAAACGTTAAATTAGTTTTATAACATCCTCTATGACATTGGGCTTCAAAGGGTGAAAATTTTATGAAAATCGAATAATAATTGACACTTTTATGGACCAAAAACCTACAAAAGTGACTTTTAGAAAACCGCCTATATCTCGGCAATCGAACAAGTTAGAAACAATTTTATAATATCTATATGACCGTACGAGTTTTGTTAGTATGTGAATTTAAACCAAAAGTTAATATTTGTATTACATATTAAATAATTCTTGGTTGAACAAAATATCGATTTAAAAGTTAAAAATGTAGTTTTTGACCAAATGATGTCACTTCCGGTGTCAATTTTAAATTATAATCAACTTGATATGACGCATACTTGCTTTTTGAATCAAATGATGTCACTTTTGTGAATATCCATTAATAATTGACTATTTTACAGGCAAAATTACAAAAACAGTGACTTATGCAAAACTGCCCTTTTCTCGACAACTGCTTATATTACACACTAATTTTAACATACATTCTCTTCGTATGGATTATAGCTACAAGTTTATAAAAGTTATGTAAAAATATTTTAAAATCTGAAAAGCCTGAATGGGTTGTAAATAGGTCAATTTTACGCGTTTTTTCACCTCTTAATCCAATTTGCAAGAAAATAAAATAGAAATTAAAAAAACTGCTTCTGCCATTTTTTGCGCCTTGAAAGGACACACTCTTTGAGTCATATAATTTTTCAAAAAAATAATATTTGTTTTTGAAGATCGTAAATAACTGTCAAAATTGTAGTTTTTGGTAAAATTATGCCACTTCCGGTGCCGACAGATAACACTATCGGTAACAAAAAAAATGACAATTGAGACAACGAAGCATATGAACTTTGTTTTATACAAATCGAACAATAACAAAATAATCTAGGACTGAAAAACTGAATTAGCCAACGGCGGCCAAGGAAAATTACTGAGACAAAAAATTTTAACATTTTTGCGCAAGTCAGATGACTCTTTAATTCTGTGTACAACACGACTAAAAAATATTCATAAATAAAAAAGTTTTTTGTAAAATTTTAAATTTTCAAAATTTGGCGCCTAATATCTTCGAAGATTTGCCAAAAATCAAAAATCGAAAGTAGCGTAGCTATGTGCCATGTCTCCGGCTATGCCAAAATCTATCGAAAATTAAAATCCAATGATTATTGTTAAAATTACTGCAATATTTTCAAAAATGATAACTTCGGTGATTTCGGACATTTCGCATTGTCGCAGAACGTTTAAAATAGCTTTATCCTCTAAGTCACACCCACTTTTCCAGTAAAACCGAAGAAATCGTAACGATGCGACAAGCAGTTGCTGAGATCTACTCAAAACAAAAGAATAATAATAATAATAATAAGAATAATAATTTTAACAAAAACAATAGTGTTTCACACAAGCTTCGCAGTGTGAAACCCTAATAATTTTAACAAAAACAATAGTGTTTCACACAAGCTTCGCAGTGTGAAACCCTAATCAACCCAATAGTCCCCAATAAAGAAAATCCAAGCATTGACAATTTGGACTACATGTATGTTGTACCAGCAATTAATGTACAACCTGTAAATTGAAATTAAAACATTTATATCCCAGCATGCAATCCAATCTGAGCCTGCAGGATCTAAATCAGAAAAGATATAAGCTTGATAAAATTACTTATCAGCCCAGACCTTCAAACCCATGATGTGTTAATTGAATGTAAATAGAACCTTGTCTAGGGATGAAGCTATCAACCAATCCACATTCCACACAAATTTTCATTCTTTAGAGGCTGGGTTATTGGTTTTAATGCTTAATGACATAACATCTGTACAATCAGACGCCCCACTACAAACTGGGAAGTTCACTATAATCGTGAATATGATAGTGCTGAGACAGTGTAAGACAATTGAGGATTAGAGGAATGATTTTAATAAAATGTAAGCGAGTAGAAGAATTAAAACATTTATATCCCAGCATGCAATCCAATCTGAGCCTGCAGGATCTAAATCAGAAAAGATATAAGCTTGATAAAATTACTTATCAGCCCAGACCTTCAAACGCATGATGTGTTAATTGAATTTAAATAGAACCTTGTCTAGTGATGAAGCTATCAACCAATCCACATTCCACACAAATTTTCATTCTTTAGAGGCTGGTTTTCTTTTTGTTATTGGTTTTAATGCTTCTTTTAATGTTTTAATGGGGGGGTGTTTAGCCAAAATGTGACCGACTGATGCACATACCCCCCAGTGCGAGTGACGCAATCCGGAGCCGAGCACCACGTGAGTTTTCTAGAGTTGACATAACATCTGTACAATCAGACGCCCCACACACCAGTGGTACTACAAACTGGGAAGTTCACTATAATCATGAATATGATAGTGCTGAGACAGTATAAGACAATTGAGGATTAGAGGAATGATTTTAATAAAATGTAAGCGAGTAGAAGAATGATGTTATAATGGAATTGTGCCGCAGGCGCGAAAAAATTTCAGATATGTAACAGAGCTTTTAGATTTTTGGGACTGGGCTTGAAAATTTGAATCAATGTCATGGCAAATGGAACCAAATTCTCGTTAACGAGAGGATAAGAAATGGGACAGAATCTTGAGGCCTGTCTATCAATTTCGCCTGTGTTGTGAGTGTTTCTTTATCCCATTATTTCATTTAGTCGGAGAAATGGTAGAAAACATTACATAGAACAACATACTCGCAACAGAATAAGAGTGACAAGCAGACGTGGTTATTGTATACTATAGTTTTGTGTGACGTATGCAATTTAGGTACACAGATCACGCAACTACTTGGGATCTATTCTGGCATTGTTTTTGAGACTGACTGCAGTGACTGCACTTATTTGGGTGAAATTTTGTTGTTAGACCAACATACTCACAACAGAATGAGAGCGAAACACAACATCTTTTCAAACATGATAAGTTGACAAGATTATTTTATACTAAAGTTTTGTGTGAGTAGCGAGACGTATACAGTGATCACTTATTTTGATACCGACTGCTCCTATTTTGTGACCGACTGCACTGATTTTGCGACCCACTATTTTATAGTAAAGTTTTGCGTGATTAGCGTGACGTATACAGTGGGTACGTATTTCGATAATGACTACTCTATTTTGCGACCGACTGCACTGGTTTTGCGACCTCATATTTTTTTCCACATTTACGCCCCTGCATGTATCTGAGAAACCAAATGTGTTTTTATAGGCTACTTAGCCAGCCTACATATTGCCATCCTATATTATTGGAGTATCTACATGTAAGAGAACCCATGAAATTTGGAAATCAAATATAGGAGTCTGCTAAAACTTTGTTATTCTTGTTAATTTGCCTTACTCCTAATGTTTATACACCAGCAACCATTATTTTGTTAGTGTTAATTAAAATGACCTGGGTAAGTCGGTGTAGATATATATACCTGAGACCATCTTTACTCTCTTGTTTGGTTTAATAGCAGTGAACCGCTGGGATACGTTTTTTCTATTCTTTTTTTGCAGAGTGATGAGAAGGTATCGGATGATATTGGATCTCCTGTCGCCAGCAGCACCCCTTTAAAATCACCTGAAGCTATTTCAGGTGGATCGGGCGATAATGGGAAGGCAATGGGAGGGGATGGTGTAAGCACACCTCCTATTGTTCCTGAAGCCACAGATGGGGCCCCTACAGGTCAACTAGTTGACATTCCTTTACAAGAAGGACCAAATGATACACGCTATCAGGTACTATGAGCCAAATTTAAAAAATGTTTAAACATTCGGTTTGGATAAATTATTTTGTAGGCCTAATTTATTTCAACACATGCAGTAATTTTTTCAGGCATTTATTCTTTAGTGTCAATTATGATGAACAGTAAGACTTCCTCTTAATAAAGTTTATCAACATGTTCACAAAGCGTGCAATGTTCGCATGCAACCTTCGCGTGTAACCTTCAACGTCACGCATGCAGATATTCCTGTCGATTAGGGGTACCCTTACATTTTTGTCCTGTATAAGATTGGTATACTTTTATAGGAAATAACCACCCGATAAATACTTTTTTGGGAACCTATCTTTAATGTAAAGTGGACTCATATAAATGTCTTTTTGCAATTTCATGTCACTTAATACTTTTGAAAGACCTTGGATGTCGTCCTGTCGACTCCTGTCTTCTAAATACACCAATTATTTGTGTATTCCAATCAATAGTGATGTTGTTATTTTACTATAGAAATATTTTTAAAAATATTGCCCCTGATATTGCCAGCTTGTACTCTATGCTCTTGAACATAATTTGGAATGAGGTGATTAGGTGATTGAGGCTTAACGCCAGCGCGTAAGTGAAATGTCAAACCATACTTCCAATGTTGGTTGAACTTACCAGACCCAACGACTGCCATTCAATTTGAACTGCTCACATGTTTCGACGAACAAAATGGATTTGAAATTACAATAAAATTTTTGAAAAATAAATGTAAATCAGTTTATGCACTCATATTTACATTGATATGTGCTTTTTGACCCATTTTCTTCCATTTTATTTACAAGGAATAGGGACAAAGCCCCTTCAATTGATGGTTATCTTTCTATCTGTATTGTCTTTTTTTCAAATATGGAATTTTAAAAACAGTTTTGACAATTTTTGCGACACTATTTGACGATGTCACAAAACAAAAGTTGACATCCTATGGTGATCTCAACTCTGTTCTCAATTTAGTCTGCATTTTAGTAATGTCTAAAACTTTTATTTTATATTCCAGACAGCATCAGAATTTGGTTCTGTTTTGGGAGATGATACACCAAAGGTTCCAAGATCTCGGACATCGTCCATCAGCTCTGTGACAAGCGACAGTTCCTTCTTTCAGAATGTTTCATTTACCCCGCATCATTATTCGCTGCCATCTGATATTGAGAGCGAAGTGGAAGATTCGTCTGTTAATCTGGAATCTGTATCAAAAGATGATCTTTATTTATACATCAAAAAATATGAGCGAAGAGCCATTAAATATAAGTCTAAATTCATGGAGGTAATAAAACCATCTCATCTAAATGGCATTTAAATTATCTTGTGTTATATGAATTGAGAAAGGAAATAGAATTGACAATAACAAGAAATGAATGTGCTAAATGCAAGGGAATCAGAGAGTAAGGCGTTGGCCAATGAACAAATGTTGGTCAACAAAGTTCCTCAGGAATATTCAGCTTGGTTTCTTCTATTCAATGATGCAACATTGAAGACCTGATAAGGAACAGTGACTGTTATAGCAGCCCTGACAAATTTCCATTACACACTGTCGATAACATGACATTCGTGTCATTAAGGTACCGAGTACCTGTAAGGTGCATTTTTCACTTATCACTTTCCAGATTGAACTAATTCCTGTGTATTATTTATATTTTCAGCTCATGACAATATATAAAGATTTAGCACAGGAAAAAGAAAAATTTAAGGTATGTGAATTGTCATTTTTCCTGCTGTATTAAAATGAGACTAAATATCTTGGAAAAGAAAAATGATTAAGGAACAATAAATGCTTTGATCTCCACTCAAAAGCTTTTAGTTCCAAATATTTATGTTTTAAAGTTTATTCATGAGACTTGAGTGGCTTTTATTTAGCAAGACCCTGAAATTATGATGATTACCAATTTTATAAACCCAATTGTATGATTTATTTTTTTTTCTCTCAGACAACGTTGACCCAGTCTCAGGACCGAGCTTTTCGTCGTATCTCTGAATTAAAGGAACAGATCCAACTGGACCAATTAGCTAAACGAGATCTAGAGGAGAATTACCGTCTGATACTGGATGAAAAGGAAGAATTTGTTAAAGTTTTGCAGATGCAGGTAATTAAAATTATATTAGTTGAATGTTTATATAACCCTCAGGGTCAGGTTGCCGAATGGTTAGCATGGCCGCACTGTATCATAAGGTGTGTCATTGAGTCAACTGATGTGATTTCAATTCTCTGGTTGTACATGATAAATAGTGCGAATTATTGAAATAAAATTGATCCATATGTTAGTCCCGAAATGACCTAGTTGTGTCAAGTGGGCGTTAAACCCCATCTCTCTATAAATGTTTAAAAGCTGTGGTACCTGGTCCTGTTGCCTGGGTAAAATGACCCTCATTATACACTGCTTCATGACCCCTGATTTATAGATTGTATTTTCAGGTAAAATTATTGAAGGAAGGAAAAGACATTCCACCTGATTTACAGGAAAAAATGATGCCAAAAAAATCAGCAACAACCGAATCATCTCCCCCTGGTGGTGGGAAAGATGGGGAGGTTGTCAGCTTACGTGAAAAAGTTAGTTTGCTATATAAAATATCATTTATTTGTGTTACCTGTTTCTACTGTAGGCTACATCTTCTCTGGGAATGTATATCTAATTGTGCTGTCTTCACACTCTTCCATCTTATCTTTGTATCGTGAAGTCTTTGCTTTATAGTTTCTGTAAAACAGACTATTCAAATGAGTGACTATTTGTAATTTTAAATATTAGACAATATTGCTAGATAATAACATCATTTCTATTGTTTAAATGTAAAATGTCATTAACCTAATGCATGGTTGTTTATTAAGTAAGGTACTGGCTCACTAACTTGGATATCCTGGTGCTTGCCAGGGTAGTTCAATAAATCATTGGGATTCGGTCCTGTGTACACATTTGTGAAAGAGCCTTAATAGTTGTAATTTTCCCTCGTGATACTCAATATTGTGTTTGCCCATCTTCATTAGTTTAGTTAATGCCAACGAGTGAGAGGTTAAACAGTCATGATGTCACTGACTTCTTGTTACATCGTAAGTTTGGCCTGTGACCAGTCACTTGGTTGGAAAAACTCAGCTATGATATGATATGTGGCACTTGCATTAAAATATTTTTGATTTATGGCATTAAAATTCTATAAATAACAAAGAAATACATTTTCTTAAAACAATTTTAAAATTTTTCTTTTTATTTGAGTATGTAGTTTAATTAGTTTTGTGAGGTAATTTTGAAAGTGTAGTGTTGTTTGTATTTTTAGGTAAGACGATTAGAAGGTTTGTTAAATCGATGTAAAGAAACGATTAAAGCAGGTAAAGAGAAGAATATTCAACTAGCAGAAGAAAAGGAGAATTTACAAAGACAGTTAGAAGATAAACAGAGAGATATAGATCAACTAAAGGTACCGTCAGATCTCCTCATTCAAAATACAATCACTGTAGATTGACGTTTAATATCTCTGTCTGTCCGTCTGTCTGTCCGTTACACTTTTTGGGACACAATAACTCTCTTCCTAATTGAGCTAGAATGTTCAAACTTGGTGTATGTGTTTATTAGGTCAATGCCTTGATGGAGTTCGAAGATGAGCATTTTCCGCTTAGGGTAAGAAGAGATAAGCAATTTGATTGGTTGATGCTTTGGGACATGATAACTTCACGGTAAGCAGAGCGATAAGCAATTTGATTGGTCAAGACTTTGGAACACAATAACCCTCCTTATTGAGTTAAAATGTTCAAACTTGGTGTATATGCTTTTTAGTTCAATGCCTTGATGAAGTTAGAAAATGAGAATTTACCGCTTAGGGTAAGCAGAGATAAGCAATTTGATTGATTGATGCTTTGGGATACGATAACTTTAGTTCTAATTAAGTGAGAGTGATGAAACTTGGTGTATAGTTTCATACTAACAAATTTGGATACTAACAAGACTTGTCTGTTTTTGACCATAGGTCATTGCAGTCTTCGGCGGAGTGATTTCTCTGTTTATGCACTTTATAATTTTGAAATAAAATAACATCACCACAAACTCGACAAGAGACTTTGTTCGTTTTTCCACTTGATACTCGATAGGAAGCCATCGTTATAGAATTATCAGGTACCGTGTTAGTGTGCACTTACTCCACGTTACTGGTGTTTAGGGGTCCCCGAGGTCACCGGTGATAGTTCATACGTCGCGTGCTATTCTTTTAATCATCGACACTGGCATTCTACTAGAATTGTTACTAAATTAAGCAGAGGTCACAGGTGATAGGTCATAAGTCACAGGTGGAATCGCTAACATTGCGTGCTGATGATTTTATCATCGACTAGCTTATTCTAGGAAATTATTATACGGTAATCAAAGTAAACAAAAAAACAACAACAATAAAAATAAATAGTATTCTTTATTTTACATGATTTACGTGACAGTAATAATTTTTAAAAATGTGCCTGCAAAAAAGTTTTTTAAAGCAAATGTGCCTGCGCATGTGCGCGGAAATATCGATGCCTGGGCACTTCGTGTACAGTTTGATTGCTCGATACTTTTGAAAAAAATAAATGTGCGAATAATTGATATGTGTCATCTATATATTTTGAGATTTCGGCGGGGGACATCAGCCTCACTGTTGGCTTGTTTCAATCAGAATTTTGACATGATTGCTGGACTGTTGTGTTCTGATACATAATGAAATATTGAAAGTGAAATAAATGTATTTTCAGGGATCATCTACCGGTAGTACGTCTGATATCAGTAAACTACAATCACAAATAGAAAAAGCTAAACAGGTTATAGTTCAACTAGAAACAGACAGAGAATTAGCTATAGCTGAAGTTAAAAAACAGGTAGGTCTTTCCTTTACTCTGAATTCTTAACTAGATCAGGGCTGAAATTGGCAAACATTTGTGGGAAGATGTGACTTCTCTGTTCAGTAAGTTAGGGAGACATTAGTAAAGTAAAAGAGAAGTCAGAATGTTAAAATATAATTTAATGCAATCACAAAAAACACATAAATTTAAAAACAAATACAATAAATGAATGAATGAATGAATGAATGAATGTTGCCTTATGGTAAGTCAAAAATAACACACTAGTGGATATAATTTATCATAGAAAAACAAAAGAATGTATTATTATGTAAATCAAGGATGTCGGCTGACACGATACTTGAGTACTCGATCTTTTGACCTTTTGAACCCTACCGTCATTGTTCTTGGCCCAAATGAATTAAAAACACTAATAAGTTTGATATAATTAGTATCAACACACACTCAGTTTATAGTTATTTTTTTATTTAAGGAAAAAAGTATCTGAATTTGTTTGTTTAAAAATTACATCATAATATGAAATTATGACAACTTCAAAGTTACATAAAATTACGACAACATCAGAATTGACGGGAGAGTGTAGATGGCCACAGATCACTAATTATTTCCCCATTGACTCTGATGTTAATTCTCGTCTCTTAGACCGGCTGTAACTTTTTCCCAAATATTCGTTGGGTAGAACGCTCTCTGCCACAGATGGAGCAACATGCCCAAAAGCATGTATGAGGTTCACCATGAAAAACTTGAGATACACAAGCTGGAAGTAGAGACAACTAAACAAGCAACTTTCGGCCCCCCCTTTCAACGTAACCAACCTCACAACTCTTGTATCCTTCCGCCTCAAAATCATGAATATTCACCAAAACCTGTCTATAAGATGTATTTTCAAACCCTTTTCTTCGATTCTACACCAAAAAGTCAACAAAAATCGCCATGCAAAAGGGGAAAAAAGGGAAAGGGAGAGAAAGACTAAAAATAACTTGGACCTACAATTTGTGGGTACTGGCGTAGAAATATTTAGTGATCTGTGTCCTATATAGGGGTGAAACTTCAGGTATCACCAAAATGCCTTTTTTATATGAATCCCATATGTTCTAGCAACACACTGGTGAAAGAATAACTGCAAAATGATGGCCCTTTAAGTATACATGCTGCTTTATGTACAGCAGTGTATCTCAGGTCCCTGGGCCTTTTGTGCTAAAAATTAAAAATCTTTCTTGTTAAAGGCAGTATTTGAGTTTAGTGAAAAAATATGACAAGTTACAAACAAATTACACACAAAACACTCATAATCTGGAATTTTTTTCAAAAATATATTTTTTTTACTGCCATGTCATGAAAAATGTACAAAATTTACATGTAGCATCTTTCAAAAAAACAATAATTTTCCACTTTTTTAGATAGCCAGACTGACAAGTAATATATTTTTGGAAACCATGGACAATATGCAAACAGAAAAACCACAAAACTGTTGCATTGATTGAAATTATAGAGGTCTGTACTGAAACATGTAACCCTACCCCCTAAACATGTCAATGACTGAATCAATCTTATCTTTAAGTGCAGAGCTAACATTACCAAAGGAATTTGTCTAACAGCTATGTTTTACCATCCCTGGCTAATATATGTACATAAAATCTAAAATATACTCTTCAAAAAAAGAAACGCACAACCCATTTTTCATCAATTTTTTGTTTGAACGAGGTCGTTGTTTCGGTAAATCTTACTTGTTTTCAATGCCTTTATGTAAGGATAAAAGAAATTCATTATTGATTTTAAAGGTAGGGTCACTAATTGTGACTGGTCATCCTTTTTGTCGAAATTTGTTATCTCTTGATTGCACCAAGAAACATGAATTTAACAACTTCGCGAGTTTTTCGCATGGAACCTAGATCTAAGGTCTTTAAAATCCTGGGGATCTCGGTTTCCAAATCAGATGCACATGTAAACACTCAACGAACCAAATGATGCCACATCTGAACAAAGACCAACACAACAAAGGTATTGGAAGATTACAAGCAGGTGAATCCAAGACAGATGTAGCCAGGCTGCTGAATGTTTCTCTTGGTTCCATTTCTCGCCTTTGGGATGGGTACCGACAACAAAGTTCAACACGTTACCGCCCTAGCTCAGGCCAAACAAGAGTGACCCCACCTGTCCTGGATCGTCACTTCCGGTTACGTCATTGGCGTAAATGGTTTTCAACATCGACCTCTACTGCAGCAGCAATTCCCGGACGGCGTAGAATCTCGTACCAGACAGTAGGTAAACGCCTACGTGAAACCGAATAACGAGGCAGACGTCCCCGTTAGACCATCTGTTTTGAAATACGCCAACACCTTGAAATCCAACTTTAATGGATCAGGCACTGACGGTATGGACACAGCAACACTGGAGAGCAGTTTGGTTCAGCGATATGTCGCGGTTCTTGTTGCAACAAGGCGATGGTAGAGCGAGGATATACCGACGACGAAATGTAACTTTGCGTTTCTTTTTTTGGAGAGTTTATGTGCAATAAATATGAATTATGGTTAAAAATAGGCCTTGATGAAAGAAAACATGTCATATTTGGTCTATGACCACCCCTCTCTAACAAAAGGGTCACAGAATACACAATTTTCACAAATTTTGAAATAGTTCAATGTTTTCAACATCTCAAAGCTCAGAGGCATCATACAAATCTTTAATGCAATCCTTGTGATGAATCAAGATATCTGGACCTTTGCATCAATTGCCTGAAAAAAATGAAGTCAAAAAGGTAGTTATGACAGAGTTTTAACATAAAAGAGGCCTGAAAAGGGGCAAAATTAACATTTTAGTGTTCTATAGTAATATAAATGCAACAAACACCACAAATCCTAGATTTTGATAAGAAAATATTGACCATTAGGCTGACATTTACACATCTACACCAGTTTTGTATCAGAGTGTGGTCTTATTGGCCTGACATGTCTCGGGGTTTTAAGTTTGACTTTAATCAAAAAAGGTTAGAAATCCTTGAAATGTACAAAATAACCATTTATTGGTGAAAAATAACATTCCTAACTGTAATTCAACAACAAATTCCAATTACTATCATTTAATTCTCAATACAGGTGCAATTAAATTTTAAATCTCTCAAAACACATTAATAAAAAGGGTGGGGTCGGGCATTTATAGCCTCTCTAAACAGAATGATGGGGTAAAAAATTACTATAAAAACTGGGATATTTATTCCTCCATGAAGGAAATGCAAGAATTTAATGTTTCAAAGAAGAAAGAAATGCTTTTTCTGGCTAAATTGGTGGCAAAATTGAGCCAACCCCTGTTTTGAACATTTTGTACAAATCCATCTGCTGGATATCATTAACTCAGTGTTGCAAATTTTCAATTTTCTTTAGGAAAACTGGAGATATTTCTAAACTTGACAAACTTATACATCCCATCTAAGTTACATTAGCAATAAAAATAAGAGCATTTTTAGAAATTTTGATTCATTTGAGTAGGCATGATGGCATTAATTTCTACATCGAAATAGGAGAAATCTGGAGATTTTTGTGAATATTCCTGATTTTTAGACAAAATTAGGTGAAATTACAATGTTGTTCACTTTATCTGTGCTTTCTGAGGCTGAATACACCAAAGTTGGACATTGAAATATTTTTCTTACTGTTAGAAATTGAATAAAACATGAAAATTGAAAAATTTGCATTAAAATCACAATTTTTCTCCAAATTTTGATAATTTTTTTTAAAGTTTAACTTTTTTTTTAGTTTTTCTGTCATCAAAATATTTTATACATATTTTCTGACAATTTAATCATCATATTTTCAAAACTAAGGCCTATCAGTCACAGCCTTGTCATACACAGACAGGCCACAGATCACTAATTATTTCCCCATTGACGCTGATGTTAATTCTCGTCTCTTAGACCGGCTGTAACTTTTTCCCAAATATTCGTTGGGTAGAACGCTCTCTGCCACAGATGAGCAACATGTGACAAACTCTTGCCCAAAAGCATGTATGAGGTTCACCATGAAAAACTTGAGATACACAAGCTGGAAGTAGAGACAACTAAACAAGCAATTTTCGGCCCCCCCTTTCAACGTAACCAACCTCACAACTCTTGTATCCTTCCGCCTCAAAATCATGAATATTCACCAAAACCTGTCAGAAGATGTATTTTCAACAAAAATCACCATGCAAAAGGGGGAAAAAGGGAAAGGGAGAGAAAGACTAAAAATAACTTGGACCTACAGGTACCTGTGTTGAAATATACTATTCAAAAAAAAGTAGGGGATATTTGATTTTGGGGGCATAATACTAAAATATGCAAATGACTACGAAAAAAGTCACTATAGAACTTAACAGAAGAAACATTTCCAGTTACATGTGACGTCCAAACGCACCAATAGCTACCGCATAGAATGCAGGTGATGCTTTGGATCATCATGGGGGTCCAACCCAAGATTTGCACGACTCTGACTTTGAATGTTACAGTCATTGTGCCATTGAATTCCAGGGTGGAAACATTAGTTTAATTGTTTTAGTGACCAGAAAACAAATTTTGATATGCGTTGGCTTACCCAAAATGAAAGGTTACGTGCCCTTGGCATGCTACGGATCGGCACAACACAGGCGGTTGTGGCGCGGACGATGAATGTTTCTCAGTCTGTCATAAGCAGGCTATAGTCCAGATACCGTGATACACAATCTGTATAGGACAGACCTCGCTCAGGTCGACAAAGGGCGACAACTCAAGCCCAGGATCGATTTATCCGTACCTTGGCCTTGAGAAATCGTGTCATCACAGCAAATCAGATCAGCGCTCGTCTTCAAACAGACACTGGTGTGAGAGTCCTCGCGCGATCCCTTGTTTGAGAGATCATCATATTCAGGCAAGACGTCATTGGTGTAGGGATCGTCAACACTAGGATAATCGACGCTGGAGCAATGTGATGTTTTCAGATGAGTCAAGGTTCACTGTTGATTTTTTGGACAGACGTAGGAGGGTGTGGCGTCGTCGAAACGACCGCTTCCAAGACGTTAACGTCATCAGACATGATCGATTTGGGGGTGGTTCTGTTATGGTGTGGGGAGGCATCACTGTTGCTGGAAGAACGGCTTTACATGTTGTTGCAGGGCGTGTTACAGGCCAGTACTACCGGGACAACATCTTGGCAGTCCATGTTGTGCTGTTCGCACGACGTCATGGCCGCCGTTTCATCTTCCAGGATGACAACGCAAGATGTCACAGGGCCAGGATCGTTACAGGTTACCTCCAACAACAGAACATCACCACATTACCTTGGCCAGCACTGAGTCCCGACCTCTCCCCCATCGAGCATGTCTGGGACATGCTTGGACAGAGGTTGCGTCAACGTCAACAACGTCCTGCCAATGTCCAAGAACTTGCAGCTGCGTTGCAACAGGAATGGGACAATCTGGACCAAAATGACCTTAGACGTCTCATTAGGAGTATGCCACGTCGGATCAATGCTTGTTTGGCAAACAGAGGAGGATTTACCCGTTACTGACTTTGTTCTGATGCTGTGGTAACTTTGCTGTTTGACCCCGGGTATCATTTTACCCTTATAATGGTCAGTCTGTGCCTTACTTAGTCTAATGATCATTTGGAATAACTCGATGAATGTGAACTTCATTTCATTTTGTCATTTGTTTCTTCGTCAGTTTCATTAGGTGACTTTAATAACACTTAAAAATCAAATATCCCCTACTTTTTTTGAATAGTATTTAGTGATCTGTGTCCAGATTTAAACATGGCTGACATTTATTGACGTCTGTCATGCATGCCACTTTACTGTGGCAATGCCTTTTACTGTTGGGACATTAGACATCTATCATTTCTAGAGAACTTGTAGGGCGATGTTGACATCCCCCTGGTCAAGTTTTCAGGCGAGGTTTGGTGTTGTAGGGCGAGAATCTCGCCTCAGTTGCCCGTAAATTTCAGCCCTGATCTAGATTATTAGTCAGATGTTAATTAACTCATCCAGAGTCCAGACCATATCAATTCTCGATCTCATCGCTAGCCTGCAATATTTACTGGATTAAAACCTGATCTGCTGCTGGATAAAATGAGGCTATGTTTATTATTGTATCAACTTCAGTAATGATGATAGAAGGGCCTAAAATTCAATTGCTAAATTCTCCAGAGTGGATCAATTTGACTGAAAATTTCATCAAATTCCCTTTTTACAGTATTTAGTTTTTAACTAATATAGTGAGAACTGCCAGCTATTTATCTAATCTCCCATAATGTATCTTTAAGTAGAAACCCTACGAATGATAATTTGAATTAGTGTTGAATATATTTAACTCTTATCATATTATTGTTGTAAAAAGTGATGACAGAATGTAACTCTGAGAATGAATACTATGTGTTTTATAATATACGCCAGAATCAGTAATACATGTTTAATAACATACAGGTACATGAAGAGATTGAGAAGAAAGATGAGGAAGCTGGAAACCTTCTTGGACAACTTTTACAGGCTGCGGAAGAAATTAAATCTCTAAATTATAAAAATGATGAGTTACAACAAAAGATTGAAAAACTGCAAAAATCAGGTAGAATAAAATATATATGGACTTTGGTATTCTTATTTTGTACAATTTTGAATTTTGTTGTCGGATCTTAAAGTTGAGCTGAAAAATCATTATTTCTCAGCGCTCACATCTTTACTAACCTGTAGTTTTAAATGTAGAAAGCAACCTGTCTAAGTACTCAGTTTTGTATTCACACAGATATGATAGATTTATTTTATTCTCATGGAATCCAAGCAGATTATTTCTACTGTCTGTTCCAGGTGATACTCCAACTTGAAAAATGCTTGCCATGCCTTCATTTTTTAATTAAAATGGCTAAAACTTTGTGACATATACCTGCAATTGATGTCCCTTTGATCCCTTAGCCTAAATGACTAGAAGTCCGATAAAATCCAGTATTCTCTGGTAAATGTCACATATTTAGACATTTTCACTTTCTCAGAAAATCAACATTACGAATGTGCGTGCGTTAAATGCAGCACATGCATTTCGCATAAGGGTAGACAGGTACCTTACAAATTTGGTGCATTCAGTTAGAAATGTGACACATGTCTAGTGAAGGAGAATTCGCCCGTCTTTTTTGCGGTAATAATACTTGTTATGGTTTCACACTTTGAAATGAAATGAAATGAAATGGGGTTTAACGTCCTACTCTTTTGTGCCTAACCTGGGCTAATGGAAGACGGGCATACGCCATACAGTGTGCTATGAGGAAAATTTTGCGCGGGCAGCGGCGCTACGACCTACTCTTATATCGAATTCCAACATGTACACAGGGCCTCGGTTTTTCGTCCCATATGAACGACTAGGCAGCTGTCCTTGTCAGGCCCTCCTTCTGCATCACTGACAAGGGGAAATCACGCCGCAAAATCGAGATGAACTCCCGACCTCCAGGCTAGCGAACCAGCGCCTTATCCACTTAGCCACCGTGACCCCCTTCACAGTTTGAAGCTTGTGTGAAACAATATTATTTTTGTTCAGATTGATATGTTGGGTTTTTTTGGTTTCCACCTTGCTTATTTTGCTCAAAAATTCTCATTGGATAATTTGGAGTGACTTAAAGATTAAAACTATTTTGAAAAGTCGGCCCATGCCATAACCATGCGAAATTGGTGTAAAAGGTTACCCTTATTTAAAATTTGAATAAATATGTCTGGTAAAATGATTCCAAATTTTGTTTTCTACGACTTTATACCTCTGTTTAACTGGACATAATAGTGTAAAATTATCTTATTTTTTATATGTTACGTGCATTAATAAAGAAACTGCGACTTGGAACTAAAGGCAGGCATCCAATCGTAACTAAAAACAAACACATCAGAATATCTCAACGTTAGCTACATTCTCGTAACTAAGTTTGAGTATGTCTTGCAGCCTCCCTCCACAATTTCATTGATAGCGGGTTAAAATTTTACATGTAGCTTATATCGATATCAAAAAATTACAACCCTCGGACGGAGGGCGACTAAATATTCAAGTTAGTGGGACAAACAGCTGTGGTCTGGGATTCAGTAAATAGCTCTTTCGAAAGACTTATATTCTACTGGAACGAAACAACCAACTGCTAATCAAAGTAGGATGAAACGACTTACAGCAACCCTTGTCCAGTTAGGCTCGTCCAGATAACTAGGCCAAACATGGCAGATTCAATTAGTAAGATGTAAAAAAATAACGATTTTTCATAGGAGAAAGGACATAAAGCCATGACCTGAACTTAGTTCTCACAAGACAGAAAGCAACGGGATGACCATTCCAGGTATTCCACGAAGCAAGCGATTTTCGAGTTGTAGTATTACCTGGAACAGACAGTAATACTTTTTTAAATAATCCATTTGAGTAGATGTTGTTAAACACATGAGTTTTATTTCAAATTAATATATTGATGACATATGAGATAGGAGAATTGTTTATAAGTCATTGAATATTGTTTGTTCAAGGTCAGGATCATCTGGAGAAATCTCGAGATATCATAAAACGATTGAAAGATGAGAAAAGGGAATTGGAGGAGAAGTTTGATATATTAGAGCAAAATATGGAGGAGGAAAAATCAAAACTTGTCCAGGAATTATCACGCGGGAAAGCAGCAGCCATTGCTCTAATACAGGTTGGTATGGTGGATGTGTAGGGATGGAGTAGTAATTATATTTCTAGACTAAGTGTACTGAAGTTAAAATTAACGTGTATCCTAGTTGTATGTGACTGGATTATTCTTTTATTGCAGCAAGAAACCGAAACACGCATTATTGAAAGAGTTAAAGCCACAGAAGAAGAAAGAGATACATTCTGGAAAAATCAACTTGATGAACAACAGAAAACAAATAAAGAGATATTAGATAATAAGGTAAATTGAGAAACTGGTTATACCACAGATCCTATCCCGTTTTGTTTCTTTTATAATATAAACTATTGTTTAACATCAGAATTTGTTAACTTACCCCATTCCGGTTGATGTAAGGGAATAGCCAATCAAATGGTCAGAACAAACAAAGCAAGAGTTGGATTTCCAAATAGACACTTGAAACACCAATGCTGATTGGTTAACCAAATAGACACTTGAAACACCAATGCTGATTGGTTAACCAATGCTGATTGGTATTTTAATCAGATTAGGGTATATAGACAATGACTCCATCTATCAGTTAAAAACACAGGGTGAAGGTCAGTTGTAAGACAGACAAGAATCTATGAATGACCTTTAGACGCTATACATATCAAGTGCAATTTTGTCCAGGCTAGTGATGGGTAGATAATCGGTTTCAATATTGGTAATTGGCCGATAAGTGGCCTATTAGAAGACATCAGTATTGACCGATATGTTACAATTTTGCCGATATTGGAGTTGTCGATATCTGTTCAAAACGATAGTAAATTCCTTCAAAATATTATCCAAGTTGTGAACAAATCATTATTATGCTTGACTCACCTATATAGACGTAACACAAGACTCTCATATGGGCCGTATAAGAGAAAGAATAAACAGTACAAAATCATAATTACCAGTCTCCATTATCTAAATAGCCACGCACACGGCAACGGAAATAATGAAAGTTTTATTTCAGTTGCTGTGTGCTTTTGCTATTAAGACCTACGGGTAATACATGGCTCTCATAGGAACGGTAATAAATGGAAAGAATACACAGTAGAAAATCCTTAACGGTCTCCAGTTTTGTTTTTTTTTTTAAAAGATCTTTATTCACATACTGTTTATGGGTCTCTCAGTGCGATTTTTTTTTTTTTAGAATAAAATTTCTTTGCATGAAATATAAAATCATAGAATTGGACAACACAGTCAGTATGTCGCAGAGGTCTCCCTTCTTCAATCTATTTTCAATGTGCGCTGACATTACAAGATCACAAACTAGAACAATGAATTTTTTATTTAAGATTTATTAACCGTAAAATAAACAATGGTGGTGTCCTCTTCTGCAATCTTTCTTTTCGATGTTTCTGCCTCTTTTTGTGCTACCGGTATTTGGAATTCCACATATTCTATCCCGTTGTTTGAGCGTAGATATGGCTCATCAAATTTGAGGTTTTGTAATTCTTTGCGGTGGTACCACCTCGTGAAATTGAAACAGCGCAAGTTTTGCATTTATCCTTACTTGGATCACTATGGCTAATCGTAAAATAATTCCAAATTTTGCTACTACGCTGCATTTTCTTTTCTTCGTCTTATCTACTTGACTGATGGTTTTGTCTGCACACTGTTATAATGAGTAAGAGTTTTGAGAAAGGCTGGAAAATATCACACGTTTTACCCATGATTTTGATGAAAAATGAAAGGGAGGATATCCCTTTGATGTCACAGGATTTACTGTCCGTCATTCCGGCTTGTAGATGCCGATAAAAAATGTTTAGAAATAATTTAGTGATTTGTATTGTTATGCTATGCTACTTTAAGAATTTAGACATAAGTTGTATCAACAAATAATAACCCATAGTGTAGATCATATTTTATTAATTAATAATATTACCAACAAATAAGTACCGATTTAAGATGGTTTTATTTTTAACAATAGCTGTATAAATGGCGGGAGAATGTCACGTGGTTTCAATTGTTGACAGACAGGTCATGAAGCTTTTCCCTTTGATGTATCATTAATTACCGAATGCAACGTTCTGCCATATAATTTGGACATACAGGTGCCGATCACTTTAGGGAATCAACACTTAAAATGTGAAAATCTTGACTTCATTATACAGCAAATAATTAATTAAGTTCGTAATAATTAGTGAGTATTTTTGATTGCGTAGGAAGCGTGACCCAATTGTATTTTACTTCTAAACAGCGGGTTCGTGTTTGATTCCCACGGTATAATAGTACCGACTAACTTTGACATATATCCACATAGATTATCATGTCTTTCGAGTCATTTCAATGTGTAATACTTTTATATCAACCACTATCGGTAATTGTATCTGTATCGGCCGATATGTTTCGCGGTCAGTATCTGATATCGGTAAAACCGATAGGTGCCATATCAGACCATCACTAGTCCAGACTTATGAATGAATGATTGGGGTTTAACATCGTACTTTTCTGGCTAATGAAAACAGACATTGTGGACACATAACCTGTTGCTGCGGATGAATTAGAGATATATCCTAATCAAAATGTTTATTTTCTATAGGAACAACAAAAACAACATGCTCTAGCTCAACTTCAAGATGAATTAAACCGCAGATTATCGGAGACTTCACAAAATTCTAAACTGGAGTTAGAAGAACAGGAATTACAGAAGATGGCGGCCATGTCAGAACAGGAGAAACGGAAAATACAGCTGAGTTGTGAAATAGATAAACTTCTTCAGGTAATATTCTAAATAGATAAACTTCTTCAGGTAATATTCTAAATAGATAAACTTCTTCGAGTAATATGGAAATAAAAAATATCTTTCTAGTCGAAGGTAAATAAAATGTCAAAAATTGATTCTAGTGTATTGATTATATCTGAGAGTTGGGGGATAGCTAGTATATATAGTGATATGATCACAAAGACGTCACAGTCAAACTTAGCAATGAGAAAAACAATAGTATTAGCAAAATATTTCTATTACTTTTAGGAAAAAGAAGAATATCTTGAGACCATCAGGCAGTTGGAAGAAAGTTTGAGAGAAGCCGAGAAAAACTTAACAGATTCTATATCACAGTTAAAGAACAACCACAGTACAGAGGTGGAAAACCTTAAAGCAAGTCATACTGACCAGTTTCAACTTTTTAAAACAGAAACTGACAAAGCCTATCAGGAAAAAATGGACGCCTTCATTCAAAAACAGAAGGAAGAAATGAACGCAATGAGAGATAAATATGAAGAAACGCTTCAGGGGTCAAATTCAGAGGTGGAAGAATTCTACAAATCTCAATTCGACTCCGTGAAGAGTAATCTTGAAGAGTTGTTAGCACAGAGAAAAAGTCAGATTGAGGGTCAAGAAAAACAGATTGAAGAACAGAAATCAGAAATTCTGAGAAAAGCTGAAGAAATTACAAGCCTGAAGAATGAACTCGCAGAAAAGCAAATTTTTGTAGAAAATCTTCAGAAAGAATTTGAAGATTTGAAATGTGAATTGATCGGTAAAAAAGGTGGATTTGAGAAACACCTGGAGAGTTTAAATGATACCGTCAACGCTCTGGAAAACAAAAAACAAGAATTTGAAGAAGAAAATTTGAGACTGAGGAATGATTTAGAGAAAGAACAGGTGGATAATAAAACAATATGCGAAGAAAGGGATCTTCTCCAGAAAAAGTTTGAGGAAACAAAACTTGAACTGGAAAGCCAACTTAAGCAATCCACAGATGAATCAATGTCCGTCCAAGAAGAGAAGTCAGTTCTCGTAGCTCAGTTAGAACGTAAGGATTCTCAGTTTATTTCTCTTCAAAACCAATTGGAGGCCTTAAAATATGAAAAGTCAAAAGTTGAAGAAGAATGTATTCAGAAAATAGAAGCAAGTAGCTTAGAACGTGCCAAATCGGTAGCTGAATCCGAAGCTCAGGTAGTATCTATGTTAGAAGAAGCTCAGTCAAAAATTGTTGAGTCTGAATCCAAAACCAAAGAACTCCTGGAACAAATCGAACAACAGAAGGAAGAAAAAGTTGAACTTCACAAAGAAAAGGAGAAGATTACAGAAGCCTTAAACCAAAAAGAAAATTACATCAAAAATTTGGAAGAAACGATCAAGTCGCTGGAGAATTGTCAAAAAAATATTGTTACTGAAAAAAGTGATTTGGAAGAGAAATTAACCAACTTGGAACGTATTCTTGAGAACTTACAGCAAACAAAATCTGAGTTATCACAAAAATTAAACGAAAGTACGGAAACATTGACCAAACATACAACAGTTGAAAAGGAAGGCTATGAAATGAGGATAGCACATTTGGAATCGGATTTAATTGATAACACAGAGAAGATTGAGGATTTACAGAAATCAATCCACACAAAAGATGATGAAATATTTGCTCTCCACACGTCCATTGAAGAAAATTCCTCGTTTATTTCTTCGCTTGAAGCCAAAGTGAAAAGCCTTGAAGAAGAAATCACTGAGAAGAAACTAGAACTGGAAGACAAAGATGCAAAATTGACTGAAACGGTCGAAAAATTTACACAGTTAAGAACCGAAGCGAAATCAAAAATAAAAGATTTAAAAGAAAAAATGGAGAAACTTTCTACCAATCACCAAGAAGAGATACAATTGAGACAAAAGACATTTGAAGAAAAACTTCGTTCTCTTCAAGCTGAAAAAGAAAGCGTAGAAACGTCCATTGAAGAATTAAAGAAAACTCATGAGGAGATTTTGAATGGTCTGGAAACAGAATTTAAAGAGAAATTTGAACAGAAGCAAGAAAAATATAAAGAAAATATGGTGAAGTTAAAAGAAAGATTTGAAGAGAAAATAAAAGAGAAGGATGAAGACTTCAACAAGAAGCTGAATGAGATGTTAGAACAGAAGGATACAGGAATGGGCGACATTACAAAAAATCTTGAGGCACTTCGTGAAGAACAGCTGGCACATCAAGCCCAGCAGCACCAAGCTGCCATGACGGAATTGACTCAGGAATGGGAGTGTAAGGTAAAAGATATTGAAGAAATCTCTAGAACAACTCTGAGGCAAAAGGAAGAAGAATTCGAGAAGCAGAAGGCAGAATTTGAAGCTGATATGCAAAAACAACTGAATGATCTCCAGGAGAAACATGATAGTGAATTGTCATCTGTCCAAGAAGAACTCACGTTGGTAAACACAAAATTATTGGAGCTTAATAAAGATTTAGCTGAGAAGGAGATAAGCTTAGCTCAAAAGGAACAAGATTTGGCTGAATTTTCTAAACAGATTGAAACTTTGAATGCAGAACTAGTTGATAGCAAAAACAGAAACACTGAATTGTCTGCCATGTTGGATTCTTTTAAACAGAATTTGGAAACCCAGCAACAAAGTTTAGAGACAGAACAAAACAAGAAGATTGATAAATTAGAAACAACGGTAGCAGAATTAACAAATCAGTTGACTGTAATGGCAGAAAAACATGAAACAGAACTACAGGAGAAGGACATAAAATTACAGGAATTATCAACCAGAGGTCTGCAACTTGAAAATAAGAGCTCTTCAATGGAGGAGATGCTAAAGGCTGTTAATGAAGCATCACAACTCAAAGATGATGAAATTCAGGATTTGAAGGACAAATGTGTGAATGTTGAAGAAAGAGCAAAAAATTTAGAAAAGAGATTAGTTGAAAAAGAGGAAGAATTGAAAAATGTCTTCAACCAATTGGACACAAGCAGAAGTCAACGAGAAGCCATTGAAAATAAAGTTATAGAAGACCAAGCCACCATGATGCAGAAAATCAGAGATGACTATGAAATGAGAATGGCTGAAATGCAATCAAGTGATAACGAGCTTCAGAGTAAACTAAAGGAACTGAACGATAAACTCTCGGCGGCTGAAGAGAAGATGCAGGATTGTATCCATAGTTACGAGAATCAGATTGAGGATTATAAGAATAGGATTGAAAGAAGTGAATCGATGCAGAAGGAGGAAGTTAGTCGATTGAAGGAACAACTCAATGATTCTTTTAACCAATTATCAACAGCCTCAGAGTTACAGCAGAAGATTTTAGAAAAAGATGAAGAAATCGCAGAAGTTGGAAAGACTCACACCAATGAAATTTCCAACCTTGAAAAAACCTGGCAAAATAAACTCCAGGAATTGAAAAAGAAGTATGTGTCCAAATTCAAAACATATCAAAGTGAGGCAGAAGCAAAAATCCAGCAAGAAAGAAGCGATAAGGAAGCAATGTCTGCAGAATTGACCAAAGTCAACACCACTTTGTTACAGTTTCAACAAACGGAATCAGAATCTACCCAGATGATACAGGATACACAGAATAACTTGAAAGAAAAGGAAAGTCAGTTAGAAAATCTCTTGAGAGAAAAGGAAGAATTGCGGCAGAGAATTATGGACATGGAAACCAGCTCAAAAGAAAATGAATCCAGTATAGAAAATTTGATAATCGTAAAAGAGGAGTTAGAAAATAAGTTCAGAGATTCAGAAAAAATGTTAAAAGAATCTGAGGCTCAGATAACATTGTTACAAAGTGAAAGAGAAAAATTATTGACTGAAAAGTCTGAATTAAAAATAAGAATGAATGAAATT
Source organism: Patella depressa (assembly GCA_948474765.1). Taxonomy (NCBI): domain Eukaryota; kingdom Metazoa; phylum Mollusca; class Gastropoda; family Patellidae; genus Patella; species Patella depressa. The sequence goes on along the minus strand of OX419723.1, from coordinate 1,821,064 downwards.
GAAACAAATTCCCATGAAAAGATTGAGTTGTTAGAAAATGAAATCCGCAAACAAGCACAAATGTTAACTGAAAATGCCACTCAAATTAATGAACTAAAACAAGCAATAATTGAAAAAGATTCTGAACTAATTGAAAAAGTCTCGCTCGTTCAGAGTAGCTCACAAAATGTGGAAGAACGCGAAAATAAGTTGACATTAGCGACGACAAAAGTAAATGAACTTGATAAAGAATTGGAAATTGTGACATCTAAATTGACAGATGCATTAAAAAATGAAACTGAATTGCGTAATAGTGTTAGTGAGGCCAATGAAACAATTAAACAAAATGAGGTCAAGTTTGAACAGGACTTGTCCAATTTACGTTCTAAATTAGAAACTGAAAATAGTGCTAAATTATCCGATTATAAGAAAAAAGCTGAGCAGTATGTTTCGCAAATAAAAAAACAATTACAAGGTGATACGGAAACAATATTATTGGAACAGAAAAATCAACTGTCGGAATTAGAATCGCGATTATCTGAGCGTGATAATACCATTAGTGAACTCACCCAACAACTTGAAGTTTTGACAAATGGAAATTCAGAATTTCGGAAATCATTTGAAAGTGAAAAAGAATTAAATGCAAGACTTTCAGCAGATATGAATTCTAAGGATGATCTTCTCCGTGAAAACCAACTCGAACTTGAAACATTCCAGACTCAAGTTTCCGAACTTGAAAGTAAATGCAGGACATTAGAAATAAAATGTGTTTCGTTATCAAATGAAGTTGAAAAACTTGAGAATGATAAAGTGCAATTAAAAAAAGATCTTGACGATGTTGTTTTAAAATCCGAACAAGAAAAGAGCCAATCAGAGAGAGAGTATCAAAGTTTAAAAATTGGGAAAGAGGATGAATATGAATTAATGATGCGGGAACATTCGTTAGTATTAGATAATTTAAATAAGGAGCATGCCCGTGTGATAGATGACATCAAACATGACCATGACGCTAAAATTAAACAGCTTGTACGGGAAATGAATTTGACGTTGGCTGAAAAAGAAAAAGTTTTTGAAGATACTTTAGCAGAGGCTGCAGGTGGGTAATTTTATTTAAGATTTAAAGCATAAGGTCCAGGTTACTATTACGACATGTATCAGGTAGACTTTTAAAACGACCTGTATCAGGTAGGGAGCTGTAATGACTCAGTGAGTAAGATGTTAGTCCACAAAATTCCTTTCCTCAAATTTACCCAAGTAATCTTTGAAATTGTATCGCAATTTTAATGCAGGAGCCTTTATAATGAAAATATCATTACGCAATACATGGAGGATATCACAGCCGTGGGTGATAAATAATGAATAAATATTCAATGGGTTTATTAACCTTTTTCACTCATGCACAAGTACCTGTAAAGGTTGATAGGCAGAGCACAATTCTTCTACATTGCATGTAAACATAGAAATATAATTGTAAACATGGAAATAGAATGACCATATGTCAGTCTCAAATTGAGCCAAGTATTAGGGTGATGAGATAGTAAAATCCCTGTTTAATTATATTCCTATCAGCTGGTAGGAGACACTCCCTCCTCCTTGTTAATTCTGTTGCTATCAGCTGGTAGGAGACACTCCCTCCTCCTTGTTTCATTCTGTTGCTATCAGCTGGTAGGAGACACTAGCTCCCTCCTACTTGTTTCATTCTGTTGCTATCAGATTTTTTGTTTTTTAATGAACTAGGGCCCAACTGCAAGCATGGTGTCTGTCAGTAAATGCACAGTGTGACAAGAACAAGCCTGATAATCAAGAACAAGAGGGGTACCAAGAAGAACTGTTGATTTGTTACTTTAATGAAATTTTTATTTTTCTATTTGATTAGGTAAAAGTGATCGGGATGAAGATCGATTATTTTTAGAACATAAACAACAGGTAGATGAACTGATGAAAGATGGACACATCAAAGATAAAAGAATAGAGGAAATGTACGAGGAACATCATCAAGCTTTACAGGTAATTTATTTTACATACACCATGCATGGTTAGCATGTGCGCGCTCAGGAGTCAAAATTCACGACAGCACCAATGGCAATTGCCGTAGTATTAAGCAAAATTGCCGTAGAAAGTAAATAATAACTATGGCATTGTTGTCTGGTGTATTTAATCATTTAAAAAGTTCAAAACAATTTCCAGAAATAAAGGCTATGAACAATTTACTGGAAAATATAACCAATTCAAATAATCAGTACGAGGAAAAATGCTATATATAATATTTAGCGTAAATATAGACGGGATGTGTAAAATGAATCCCAGAGGGCGTTACATCTCCACTGCATGAGGTTCATGTAATATAATGCCATGTACAGGTGTATGTAGTCTGTCGTCGATAATTAAATTACTGTACTACAGATATTTTATAATCGGAATTCAACAGCAAAGTATTCATTTAGAATTCAAGTTTGGTGCCATGATGCTTATATTTGGTGAATCAGATAGATACAGATTACTGTATATATAGAATATAGTATTATTTATTAATTATAATCTTAATCAATCAAATTTCTCAGTTTAAAAAAATGCTGTAGTGATGAAAGTAAAATGAAAGTTTTGCCTTAGTGTAGAGGAAAACTGTGGTTTGTATAATAAAGCCTATCATTGAGTCAACTGGTGTGGTTTCTATTCCCCGGTAGTATGTGACAAGAAGTAGGACAGTCTGTCCTCCACTTTCCTCCCACTGCTAAACACCTCTAAGCTCAAGCGAATTATTGAAATAATGCCGAAATGACATAGTTTGGGTTGAGTGGCTGTTAAACCCCATTCCCCATCTCCATTTATTCACATCTTGATTTTTAAAGCTTGTGAAAGCAGTAAAGTATGTCGGTATATTAGTGCCAAAATTCTAACATGCTATCGTCTAACTTCTTACTTTCATTCGTGTAATTTCTAACCTCCATTCATGTAACTTCTAACTTCTATTCATGTAATTTCTTAATTAAGACAATGTATAATCAAACTTCTTTATTTGTTCAGTGTAAATATCAATTTTATTTCATCTTATTTCTATTATTGGGGCGAAGAATGTCTACTTCATTGTGGTATTACATGTTAAGCATGAACGGCAAACAAATTTAAAATTATGATACCGGTACTTCTACCTGGCAACCATCATTATGATGTTGTTTGGTGTTGCCACCATGTGCTCAGTTTGGCGATTGAGCATCTGATCGGGACCATTCTATTGATACAAACGACTCCCTCTTCGTCAGATTGAGTGGCTTGCCTGAGTGTTAAAATTGAAAACAACATCGGGAGAGAGAGATGGGGACATGGCGTTTAACATCCACTCGACACCAACCAGGTCATTTCGGTATTAACACCGTTCAATTGTATTTCAATAATTCGCTTGCGCGTAGCAGTGTTTAGCAGTGGGAGGAAACCAGAGTGCCCGGAGAAAACCCACGAGGTTGGAAAGGCGGCCCTGCTCCATGTCACGTAAAAACGGGAAATTGAAACCGCGCCAGTTTATTCAATGACAGACCTTATGTTACAGCGTGCACGTGCTAACCATTCGGCCATCCTACCCTCTAAACAACATTGAAGTGATATAAATGTATGGTTTGCAAATACTATTTCGAATACCGTGGCTAAGTGGGTAAGACGCAGGCTCGCTAGGCTGTGGGTAGGGAGTTCAATCCCGGCATGGGTCAAAAAAAGTTCATCCAGATTTTCTGGCGTGGTTCCCCCTTATTAGTGTCTTGTCGTTCCGATGGGATGAAAACCCGAGGTTCCATGTACATGTTGGCGTGCACGTAAAAGATCCTGTGACTTCGATATACATGTAATTCCAGGTCGTAGATCCGCTCTCCGGGCAATATTTCCCTAAAGCGTATGTCCGTCTCCATTAGCCCGGTTCGAAACAGAACATTAGGGCGTTAAACCCTCTTTCATTTCATTTCATTTACTATTTCAAATTTAAGCTAAACGGGATTTGGAGAATTTTATTTTATTTTTTATTACGGTTGAGCCAATAATTAATATTTATATGCAGTTGGTCTATATTAACACATTGTAATGTTATGGATAGACATACACAGATACTGAGTTTAATACTAAGTGACCACCCCCCTCCCCCCCCTCTCTCTCTGTCTCTCTCTCAGCATGCCTTCCAACCTTCAACCAAACGAAGAATGGGTCGTTTATACCAAATAATGGTCCCGATCAGGTGCGCAATCACCCAATTGAGCACGCAGTGGCGACACCAAACTTCTTCATGCTGATGGTTGCTAGGCAGAAATGTATAAATTCTAAATTCGTTGATGTTGATGCTAAACATGTAAAGCATCTATTGAGAAGACATTTTTCGTTTAAATAATAGAAACACGTTGGAACAGAATTGAAATTTACACTGAACAAATAAAGAAGTTGGATTATACATTGTCTTAAATTAGAAATTACATGAATGGAAGTTAGAAGTTACATGAATGGAGGTTAGAAATTACATGAACAGAAGTAAGAAATTAGACGATAGCATGTTAGAATTTTGGCACTAATATACCGCCATAGTAAAGTACTGTTGGACTTCTCCATGGACTCTTTAAAGTCTTTAAATGAAGGAGTCATCTCTCTTTTCAGATCCATATGTATGAACATAATAGGGCGGCATTTTCAGAATGCTTTAAAACATGACTTAGAGTTTGTTCATATTGATCTTAGAGCCTGTGCGATGACATTGCTGCTGGTTGCAGATATTAGGAGTGACATGGCTGACAAGCACCTGTTTAGATTTATTGTATTTTACAGGAAAAAGAAGAAGAATGCAGAAATAGAATAATTAACATGGAAGATAGGATTTCAAAACTAAAACAACATCATCAGATAGAGATGTACGAACTTGAGGAACGGTTGAAAAAATCTCATCACAATAATCTGCAATCTATAGATGTTGACCATAAAGAGGAAGTTATAGCGTTAACTAGAGAGTGGAATCAAGAGAGAAAGGTAGGATGTACATGATATGAACACAGCAACTAGATGCTGTTGGCCCTGTTTCTTTGTTCCCCAGTTCCCCGTTGGCCCCAGGCACAGAGAATTGAACCTTGTCACAGTTCTGTTAGTTACAATACCTAATATAAGGTATATGTAATATGAACAGAATTGTGACCTAATTAAACACAACAAATATGTTTCAGCTATCTCGATTGGTGGACATCTTACTCTGTAGACACATAGTATAAATCCATCACGAAGCTTGAAATAATTTCATGTATTTGGTTGGGGGGGGGGGGATACACTACAGTGAAATCCCTCTATTAAGACCACATGTGGGACTGTCTAGATGTGGTCTTAATAGTGAGTTGGTCTTATTACTGAGTGAGCATGCTTTAGACAAATTCAAAGAAAAACAGTGTTAGGTAAATTATATACAGTAAAGACATACTTTATTACTAATAACAGATGTAATGTTAAAACACGTCATAATAATTATGCATGTTATAAAGTCTTTGATCACGTTATAATTTTTAATTCATAATGCTTCCTTTATTTATCTTCATTTTTCGATTAAAATCCCGCAACCACCCTTTAAACAAAAATTATATCATCCATGCTGTTTTATTATTGGATCTCCACGTAACCGGCAGACGAAAAATGTTCAAATAATAATTCTGTCATCCAAGCTTTTTTATTATTGGATCTTCACGTAACCAGCAGACGAGAAATGTTCAAATTTCTAAACATGTTGCTATTTTGACACCAGAACAAGTTTAGTCACGAACAGAGAGCGTTTTATCTGGGAGGCCACGATAATTCACTCCTCTCTCATCCATGTTGTAGATATCCCGAGCTTTGTAACCAATGACAATGTCAGGTACACTATTAGTCCATTCTTTCACAACGTCGTCATTTACGCTACCACTTTCAACGTACATCTTGTAAAATGAATTGTTGTCTTTCTCTAAATCTACTTTTTCACGAAGTATAGGACCGGAAATCGGCACATCATTGTAATTGTTTTTGGCTTCTACCCTCACTTTCTTTTGATAAGTTCTACTTTTGCTTTCAGGCTTAATTCTACACGAGTACGCTTATTACTACGGGTTTTTTCAATTACACAGGTGAAGGTCGAATAAGAAATGATACCCTTTAGACAAAATTTAATCGTACAAACAGACGTAGGCCGAATAAAAAATGATAATCTTGACAAAATTTACTTGTATAAATTGTAAGAGTTTAAATCACTTAATCATTATTAATTACTCTATCTAAATTAAACAAACAATGAGAAAAAGGAATATAGAAGAAAAGAATTGGTTCTTTTAATATGTGGTCGTATACGTGAGTTGCCCGTAATTCTGAGTTGGTCGTTAAGCGGGATTTCACTGTAATATAATATTTTGTGGCAAAGACAAAGGACACTCAGGCAAATGATTATTTAAAAATCATCAAGTGATCATATTGAATTCAGTTTTAGGATCTTTTTGGTTTCATTTTCAAATTTCTTACAATTAAATCTTCCAAATCTTTTTAATTTCCTTTATGTTTCTTTGTCAATATTAGATGATTTTACTGCATTAATATTCTTTATTATTTCATGGAAAACTAATAAAATAAAATAGGTTCAATTAGTTAACATTGAAATAATCAGAGTATATCAAATCAAACACAAACGAAATCAATTTGAATTATACCCTTGAGAAACTATTAATGTGAGCACTAGGTTTTGATCAACTTTATTTGAATAGTATGGCAGTATATTTAGAAAGACAGCTCTATTTTCGTATTTAATACACAAGCAGTGGTGTAGCATGGTGGGTTTGCAGTGCTCTAATTTTTCTCAGGATTTTGGTCTATAATATGCATTCAGGGGCATAAGGTAAGGTTAGATAAAGAGCTGACAGTTCTAGGCTAGAAAATATGTAATGAAAAGAGAATATGCTGGGAATTTCAGTCCAATTGCGTCTCTCTGAACCGAGATATTAGCAATTCAATTTTAGGCTAGTCTCGGTCATCATTACTGTTGTTGATACCATAATAATCATAATCTCCATTATCCATTTTTACATTACATATTCGAATCCACTAAATATCACAGGCTAACAATGACATCCAGAGTTGATTACGTTCTTGATAAGTTAATTAATGTTTAATTTATAATTTAGATAACATTCACACGCTTAAAGAAAGACCTGCAATAGGCAGATTTTGCTCTTACATGTATGTTTAATGCCCCCCCCCCCTTTTGTTTTCAGATAGATATTGAATATATTTCATCTTATTTTTTGCTTATTGAATTTAACATAAGTTAGTAAAATAGTGTCTCATTGGGGCACTAACACTTTGCTCTTCCGTTTATAACCCCTTGTGTGCAACTGTACACACGTATGGTATGATGTTATTCTAGTCTGGTTTGTTGGTAGTCATATTTTTATTTTTTTGTTTTATTGTTCATAAGATAAATATCATCAGGTAATAACACAACAGTAGTGAAAAATATGAGCATGTCTTTAACATTGTCACTAAAGTTCTAAGCAACAAAATATTTAACAATCCCTTTACAATAGAATGTTAAGAAATCCCCTTTACAATGACATGTTGAAGAGGCCCTTTTCTACAGCATGTTAAGAAAGGCCCTTTTCTACAGGATAAGAAATGCCCTTTACAAGATTTTTAGAAAAAAACATCACTTTACAATTGAATGTTGAAAAAGCCCTTTAAAATGGGATGAAACTAGAAATCATTTAAAATGGGATGAAACTAGCTTTGCTATTTAAAATTTTCCTGTTGGACATTTTTACCAAAAATGAAATGACCCAATTAAGGCAGATTAAGTAGTTAATCAAGGTAGGTGTATAGACAGTATAACACGATAAATACGTTGATCACTTAATGAATCTAGCCTATTATCAACGATAATCTGGATGAGTAATAGTTATATACCCAGTACAGTGAAATAATTTTGGAAAATTGAATATTGTCACCATATCTTGATGTCTGACAGGGCAGATTCATGGTCGGGCATTTGGAAAATAGCGCAGGACATGTGTTCAATATACGGGTGAAATAGCATCTCTGGCTGAAAGATGATTCCTCGTCCCTCCATCCCTTTTATAATGTGATGCTAAGAAACACCTTTAAAATAGGATGTTAACAAAGTCATTCACATTAGCTTGTTAACAAAGTCATTCACCATGTGATATTTTGAAATGGAACAATTAACACTAAATAGTCCTTTCAAGCTGGATTCCCTTGTTGTACGTGGCAAGTAGTAGGGTTGTCTGTCCAACCTCGTTGGTTTTCCCAGAGTCCTCTGGTTTCCTCCTACTGCTAAAGACCCCTACGCGCAAGCAAATTATTGAATTATAATTGAACCATATGTTATTCTGAGTTTGTGTCGTGTGGGCGTTAAACCCCAATTCTCTCTCTCTTCTTTCAAGTAAAAAATCTTGATGGTGTGTAGATTCAGTGATATTTTTCACCACTGTTGTGTTATAATGTGATATTTATTACTAAATGTGGTATATATTAAATATTGCCCTTTGTAGTACATTTCGTGTATATTTATTGTTGTTTATTTTAGTCAGCTGATCAGCTTGCTCACATGCAGTTCGACCCTTTATTACAACAAGAGGTACCTTTTATTTTTACACAAAAATCATTTCTTTAATTTTTCACCAGTATATGATTTTGAATTTACTATATTTTATGTTACGTATGATTCTTGTGGCCAATATTTGTTTATTGCTTGCTGCTTCTGTCTGTACATATAATTTGCGATATGTATAATACTCATTGCACGCTTTTTATCACCCTTCTTTGTATCAAACCCCTCTCTTATCAGAGTTATCTCATTCTGGGCCAGAAATGGAAAGCAAAAGAAAAGTTTATGACATTAAAAAAAACCCCAACAAATTGATCAATTCTGATGTAGGCCAATTAATTGTTTGTTTCTTTCCCTTCAAAAATTGTTTTCCTATATTAGCAATCTGTAGAACAATATTCTAAGAACTTGTCATCCCAACATTCATTGGAGATAAAACTTGAAACGACCATAAGTCCAGTGTAATGGCATCTAGACTGTTTCCATAATTTATATTTTCATGTGGATGCATATTCATTGTCGTCACCTCTGTCCGTGGACAGTCTACAGGGCACATTTCTTATCAGATTTTGATGAAACTTGAAATATAAGTCTTTCTCCCAAAGATCTTGTTCCTATGAAATGGATTATTTTATGGTCCCTCATTGTCTTGACAAAATGGCTGTTCCACATACGCAAATAGTGTATAAGTTTATGATATCAAAGTTGTGGACCCGCCAAAGGTCACATTTTTTATCCGATTTTGATGAAACTTAAAATATATGTTTATGTCCCCAAAATCTTGGTTCCTTTCGATATTCATGAAACCTGAAATAAATGTTTATATCCCAAAAATCTCGTTTCATTTCAATACTTGCACATATTGGACCGTAACTTTGTGGATTATGGCCCCTGATTGTACAAAAAAAAATCCCTTTTAATCTAGTTCTCTGTCCATCTTTTGCATGGTAATAGCTTGTTTCAATGGATTTCTTATTGAACATTCGAGGCTTGTTTTGATTGTTTTTTCCTACTTTCTGTACTTACAATTTATCTTGTAATTAAACTAAAATGTCTACCTGTGATAATCCCAAGTTGCAAACTTCAAGATTTGTTCAATGTCAAGGTTTCTGTGGTTGTTGCTCTGATTGGACGCTACTGTTCACACTATAAGTTCAAGAATTTTAAAATAATCTAGTAACGTCCAGATGTTGTAAAACTTGAAGCCGTTTCTTTAGGATCATGCCTTACTGTAAAGGAGAGCAGAATGTTGATGTATATATAATTCATTTGTACAGGAAATGGTTCAACAGAATCAGAGATCTCTGACAGCCATGCAAAATAATTCTCCTGGTAGTGAGGCTTTAAAACAAGAAATTATTCAACTGACAAGAAAACTTGAAGAAACTAATGAAAAACATAAGTAAGATTTAAATCACCGTGGGTCTGACGGCTCGGAGCACTTGGCCTCCTCCCACGTGGGTCTGACGGCTCGGAGCACTTGGCCTCCTCCCACGTGGGTCTGACGGCTCGGAGCACTTGGCCTCCGCCCACGCGGGTCTGACGGCTCAGAGCACTTGGCCTCCTCCCCCGTGGGTCTGACGGCTCGGAGCACTTGGCCTCCTCCCACGTGGGTCTGACGGCTCGGAGCACTTGGCCTCCGCCCACGCGGGTCTGACGGCTCAGAGCACTTGGCCTCCTCCCCCGTGGGTCTGACGGCTCGGAGCACTTGGCCTCCTCCCACTTGGGTCTGACGGCTCGGAGCACTTGGCCTCCTCCCACGTGGGTCTGACGGCTCGGAGCACTTGGCCTCCTCCCACGTGAGTCTGACGGCTCGGAGCACTTGGCCTCCTCCCACTTGGGTCTGACGACCTGGGGCATTTAGCACTGTAGGTCATGGGTTGTAATGGGAAGGAGGGAGGCACTGGCTCACTTACCAAGAGGTATATATGTTTTATGCCGCTGTTTCTCCTCGTCAGTGTTGCAGAACGGAGGGTCTTGCAAGGACCACTGTCTAGACATTTGGATGGGACCATAAAACCATGGTTCTGTGTACACATAGGCATGTACATAAAGAAAGAACCTTGATAAGTCATTATTCAGTGAAGAGTAGATGGAAATGCTGGTGTCTGGTTAAAATTGATCTAATAGCAGCATGCACAGTCCATCTCTTGATCTAATAGCAGCACGCACAGTCCATTAGCCTTGTTGGTACTGAAATAACTTGAGAACTTGAATCATCATGTGGCTTGTTTATTTTATAGATTGGAGATAGCAGAACTTCAATCACAGCAACAAATGTCTGGAGGTAATTTACCTACACCATTACCAGTTCGTCCAATCAAACATCAGATAGATTTATCAGATCCAAATGCTGCCGAGGAAGTCCAAAGTTTAGAATTTCATAACATGGATTTACAGGTGAGTTGAAGAAGGTTGCATGTGACAAACTCTTCATCTCCTATCACCTCATGGGTTCTCTCAGGTTTCTAGGGTTTCGTTCCCGTTAATTATTAAAATAAATTAGATGTTTTGCCCTCTTTTTTTCTGGGCTAGCCATTTCTATCGCTGGGTTAGCAGTTTCCATCTGTGGGCTGTTTCCATCTCTTGTCTTGTAATTCTATCTAGTCTGGGTTAACCAGTTTCATCTTTGTATAAGGCGATCCTGTCTGTGGGACTGGATCAAACAAAGCTACTGTTATATATCTTCAGTTTATAACATCTATATATATGTGTGTGTGTATTTTCCAGGCTCATGTTGATCAATTAAATGGAGAATTAACTCAAGTAAAACAAAGAGAGAATGAATTAAATAATAAGGTACTATATTTATAAGAGTCTCTCACCTGACAATTGTTGTGGAGAAAATACCTGAGTGAAAATTATACAGATATTTTTGGTTTTATTTATGTTTTTGTCAAGGTTTGATTCAGGGCTCAAATTCTTGTTTTTCGATCGAAGGCCAACTTTGACCAAAGTACAACCTTGATCCTAGGCCAAATTGAAAATCCAAGGCCAAGTCATGAATTATGATATTATCAGCTTTTTTAGAAGGTTTTAATATGTCTGTTTATTTTAGATCTTTTTTTCTCAGTCAAACGGTTGTTACGGGCCTGACTATCGTCTGACTATCACATTCCGTTTAATATATTAATTACTTTTACTTTACAAAAAGAATATAAATCCTTACAGTTAAGGGGGGGGGGATAAATTTCTTATCGTACCGTTTTAGGTTTTTAGTACGATTTTTTATTCTAAAAAATATTTTTAAAAATCGTCACAAATTGGCGACCATACATGGCCATGGATAGTTAAAAATCGGCGACGAATCTGCGGCCAAATTCTAAAATTCGGAGGCCTAGGCCGACGACAGTGTCAAGCCCCTGTGTGATCATTCTAATACTGATCCATTTCAAATATAACCAACACATGATTCCGATGATGTCACGTTACACAGGTGTTTATTTGAAAGTACATTTCTGCAGAATAATCGTATGTTGGCTATCTGTTTAGAATTATCTAACATTAATATTTATTATTATTATTAGGTTCAGATATTAGAACATAAAATAGCTTATCCTCATGATGATCCTCCATCAAGTCCGAATTTGTCATCTATGCATGAATCATCTTTATTACATGAACCAACAGAAATAGAGGTAATTACTAACCATATAACGCAATAATCATTGTCTAAATATATACATATATAAATATATAGATGTCCTGCTCACAAACCTTCAACCATCATCTACAAATGGTTTGTCAAACATCTGTCATTGTTACCACTGTTTGTTGTGTATTTTGTACACAGCAAGCTTTCTGTCTAATGGTTTGGATTGTTCGTACTTGGTATTATTTGATTGTTGACCAGGAGTACAAAATGTAAACTTAATTACTATAGCTTGATCTATAATTGAAAGCATGTTTGAAATTTTCATACGCCTGCAAACTGGAAATATTGTCCAAGTTAAATCTGTGAAAGGAATAACAGTGTAAAAATGGTTCAATTCTATTCAGTATCTATGGCGATAACGTGCCTCAGAATAAAGTAACTTGAATCTTACATAATGTATCTTTAATTTGAATGAAAATTTCAATATATTCATTTTACATGATCTATTTTTGAGCTATTATAGCAAGAATTGCCAGCCTGTATCTAAATCTTACATAATATATCTTTAACTAGATGTTATTCAAGTATTTGAAAATATCATTGAATATAGATTGATTCATTGATTAAGATCATTGAATATAGATTGATTAAGATCATTGAATATAGATTGATTTATTAATTATGATGATTGATATATTTCAGTATTTAAGGAATATATTGTATGAATATATGATGGGTAAAGAAACTAAAGTAAGTAAATATTTTACAAGGAAATCAACCTGCCACACTATAACAGATTTACTTACCTTCTTTGAGGGGCATTTAGCAATTGACTTACGTAATAAACACAAAAATATGTTATGGAACACAATTACTATTTTAATTAAAGCGACATTTTGTTAAGGATTCTCTCAACGTTGTCAAGCGAATGATAATGAAAATAATGTAGAGAGAGGTTTTATATACAAAAACAAGTAACAGCTAATTAATCATAATGTATAGTGAAAAAGAATCAGATTTGGTTGGTACTAAACTATATTACCATGATTACATTGGGGGTGGGGGGATATCATGGTACATATCGCTAAAAAGCATATCATATATAGTTAGTCTATTTCAGAAGTTTTTGTTCACATTGTAAAACAATATCTTGACCCCCTCAACAAAATCCTGGTGTTCTCTATTTACTAAGTATTAATTACTTCTTGATTTCAGACTCTTGCCAAAGTTATAGCTACAGTTGTACATTTTGATTCTGAACAAACTAGAAATATATTAGCTAGAGAAGATTCTAGAGTAAGTATTTCTTCATCTTCTCAATGTAACTTATAGACAGCAAGAGCTTTGTGATTAGTATGACGTAAAGAAAATAACACACATTGCTGTGTAAGGGAGGAAAC